>JACEIK010003063.1:102031-156045 GCA_018107945.1 Datura stramonium | reverse complement strand
ATCAATAAGAACTAAATACCTTAATATTCTGAAGGAAAATATCACTTTTAATATATATATAGCCCAAACTTTGGCTTATCGAAAAACGGTCGAAAACTCGCTATTTCTCGAAATTCCAAAAGGGAGAAATACTCCCTTTAGGGATAGGAGTATATTGACACTAATTTGGAGCAATTCCACTTACCTTAGCTCGGTAGCACAATGATTCGCCGATCGAATTTCACGAAACTAAACCCGTAGGAATGCTCCTTGCTGCTTAATACCTCGGTATCTGGAGTTAATTTGAGTTTGGACCGCGTTTGACGGCGTAATAGGATGAATATTGGTAAGTAATCTTTGTTCTCCCCTGTTCCCCTACGTTCTGTCTAGAAATTATAAGAATTCCTCACTTAAAACCGAAGTGAGGGGTTTTTATACTTGGGCCTGGACAGGGCCTCCGTGACACGCTGTCATTGCGGAGGCCCTCCCTCCGTGACACGCTGCCATTGCGGAGGGGCTCTGCCCCGGCTCCTCCCGTGATGGTTCAACGAGCCACTTATCTGATCTTTCCCCGGGCCTTTTTCCTAGCATGTATGGCATTCAAAAATCTTAACCAACATGCAAATAGGCCATCTACATGTCATGAATTTACGGGGTGTAACACAACCCATGAGGTGGTTTGGTGAATTCTAAGTAACCGAACCACCTGCATCGTGCTACCATGTTAAATCAAGAGTTTCTTAGGAGGCAACCAAAGTTTATTGACTTACGTGTGCTCAGTATGCAGGAGAAACAAAAACAGGTGGCATAAGAATTGCAGAACAGACTGGTGTTATGGGTCTCAGTAGGAATCATAAGAGGATTGTATGGTCTATAGTACGAGTCGTGGTGAGAAATTGAGATATATAGAGCATAAGTTCAGGCTGTGGTTGGTCCTAAGACTCGTAACTTCATTGTACGGGTCATAGTAGTCACCGTAGTTATGAACTATGCAAGGCATGGACCTCCAATTAAGAGTGACCTACGAGTCATGGTATGGTCGCACCTTCGTGGTACGAGTCGTGGAATATGCTCATAGGTCCACAGGTAAGTTTTCCTAACATATCTGTTACGAGTTGTAGGTCCTTCCTATGACTCGTTGTATGAGTCATGATGGGTCAAATTGCTTAAAATAACCCGACTCGGCCCAAATTTCTTAAATCTTCCCTAAAACTATTCAAACTTAAAAAATGTCGGACCCTTCTCCCACGCAATAAAACTTGAACTCACGAGCATTCCTACGACTTCCCTCACACCTATAACTTAAGAACTAAATCAATTGAGCAAGATTTTTGCTCGATTAAAATTGCTAAAGTTGGTTTCTAACCCTAGTCGCTAAACACGGATGAAGTGAGCAAGATTTTGTATAATTCAAGTAAGTTATTATGCTTTGAATTGGGTAAGAGACCTTTGTGTTTGTGCAAACTTGTTTACTAATTGGGAACCCACAAAATGCATGTAAAATAGAAAAGGACAATGACCAGTGATGTGCAAATTAAATGTGTGAATGGGTAGGATTCAAAAATGATAAAAATTGAATATGAACTGCTATAAATTGAGTTACGAGTTGTGAATAAGAAAGGGAGGAATAGGTAGTTGCACAAACGTGAAGACTGCATGCCTAGACTTGGGGAATTTTGAGTACCCAACACAAAAATGAATTCACCTACAAACTGACTTGAAAATAAGGACAGGACAGGCTTCATAAGCCTTCATACGGATCGTGGTTTCACACTAAGACTCGTACGATGGCTCGTTGGGACTGTCCCAATCCAAATATGTAAAAAGTAAGAGGTACGAAACCTAGTACAGCCCATAGTATCTTGCTACGAGTCGTACCTAGTAACTGTACCAAGAGTCTAAAAAGGGTTAAGTCCAAATGTGACCGTATGATCCTTCCTATGACTCATGGAATCGACTTACAGGTCGTACCATGAGTCATGGAAAATTATAGAACATTGGTTTTCAAGGGGCATCCTCATACGACTCGTGGTACGAGTCGTAACCTTGATCTGAGACATTACGAGTCTCAGTATAGATCATAACTCCAAGGTATGACTAGCACTATAGACCCATGAGAAATTAAGAGGAATTTTTTCTTACTTTCTTTTTCTCATATTTGGAATTCTAACCCTTTTTCTCCACAGGTACAATGACTCAGAAGAGGAAAGCATCCAAAGAAACTACTGGAAGAGCACTGTTAGATGAAACCGCCTAATCTGAACAAGTGGGAAGAACACCTAGTGGTTCATTGGAGGAATACAGGGTCGAGACATCTGACATTGATGGGACCCAAACCACTAGGGCAAAAGCTAAAGCCCAAGCTGAGGCGGCCACTGCTACATCTGCTGGTGCTCCCCAATCTGAGGAGGGAGCTGAGGAAAGAGCCCAAGAGTTCGAAAGTGGCTCTAATGATTATGAGGGGTCTAAGGAGGCCCAATTCAGCAATTGAGACAGTAAGTCTGAATCTGAGGAGGAGGCAGCCAGTGCCGAGTAGGAGAAGACTACGCCTATGGAGAACCGTACCATTCGGTGGAGAGTACTAGGAGCACAAAAGATCTATGAAAAGGGTCTTACTTTCATCTCCAAGAACAAAAACCCCGGAGAAGTATTCAAGAAGATCCTCAGATCCTCACTAATGCACTAAATGAGGTGGAGGAGATGAAGTAGATAGTCGGCTATTATGGGTTTGATTAGATGGCTAGAACCCCAGATTGATACACTTCAGAGATTGTTCAGGAGTTCTGTGCCAATTATTTAGCGACCATGGAGCAGAAAGCAAAGGAAGGGAAAAGGTTGAAAGATCAGCCTGAATTAGAGAGCATCATGGTACGAGGCCACACTATTGATATATTTGACCGCACTAATTCTCGGGTGTTATATAGGCCCCAATTCATACCACCACACCCTACACCGGAGTATGCCTACCAGGTGAATGCCATGAAAAAGATCAAGCAGTTAGGTATGATGAGAGGCGGAGGTAGATTCAGTGGCTTTCTGGGGTTTTTTGCTGAGGACAAGGAGGAAGTAGAATATGTCAATAGCGAAAAGCAAGTCACCAAGAATTCATTAAACTTCATAGCAAAAGCCTGTTGGATGTTAGTTTGCCACTTGTTGGCTTCGATAGTGCATGAAAATACCCTCAGCATAGATAGATCAACATTTGTGGCATGTATCATGTCCAAATACCCCCCATCAACTTCCCAAGGGTCATTGCGAAGGAGATCTGGGATCGGGCTACGAGATTGAGCACTACCATCCCATTCTCGAGTCTCGTATTCAGGTTGCGCACAGAGGCAGGTATCAAGGTGCATCATGGTGAGGAGCAGTTGATCGGAGGACAGTGAATAGCAGATATTTTCTTAGTCCGAGATGAAATAAATCCGGAAGATGAGAATGATTTCTACCATAGTCCTGGTACCATGGACAATTGGGGGCGAGCAAGTGAATGCCCTCACCTTACAGGAGTAGGAAGAGACACTGGCTATAGATGTCTTTCATTTAGAGGAAACTCCCAGTAGTTCCACCGTACTACCTATGGGCTTTTCGATCCAGACTCCAGCAAGATACATGCTAGTGCCTCTAGAATTTCTCTAGAATATGGCGAAGAGACTGACCATAGCTGAGAAGAAGGTACATTCTAGGATGGAGAATGTGAAGCCTTGGGTGAAGGCTGAGATTGAGGCGACTGCACAGGTCCTACACTGGCAATGGTCGCATGGTCGAGCAAACTGACACTGGCAGCCTTCGTGGGGAGTTAAGGGCTCTTTGAAGCCAAGTGGCCGAGTTGACATCACGATAGCCGGCAATTCTAGCATCCCGCACTCTTCCTGACCTTGACATTGTTTAGATGAGGAGCTTGATTTGGCAGCATATAGGGAGCCGATGGGAGTTGAGAGAGAAAAAGGAAAAAGAGGGTCGTTGAAGATGTTGGAGACGAGACCCTAAAGAAGAAGAGAAAGAACGAAAATAAAGATTGCAAGGGGGAGAGATTGGAGTGCCAATAGACTCACGTCGAGCATAAGTCGGAGCTGCTTGAGAGAGCAAGAGGAGCAGGTAGCTCCACCACTACCCATGCCGAGCTTGTGGGTGGCGAGGACCCTTCGGACGATCCACATTCATCCCCAGTTATTTCAGATGTTGTAGAAGCGACTGCTAATGCTGCAGGGGTAACCATTTCTCCTACTGATACATCATTGGGTGCGCCGACCACCGCCAGCACCACAACTGCAGTGGAGGTACTTTTTCTATAGGATGACTAGAGCGCTTAGTGCGCCATAGGTATGTTCCCTTCCTTCTATTTTATATTCTATGCTTCGGGGACGAAGCATGCTTTTTAGAAGGGGAGGGGGTGTACTTGTATTTTTGGGATTTTTGGATTTGTCCGAGGGGTTTCTTATCGTGTTTCTTTTCCCTTGGGCATGATATCTAGTAGAACCGGGAATGTTTAGGATCTTCTTGTTTAATTATAAAGTAGCTTAGGATTACTCAGCCAATAAATTGTACTAGTTTTGAAGTTTTGAAAAATTGACCCTATTTAAAAAATTTTATGGTTAGCTATTTACTTGTTGATTGCAAAGCATGATTTCTATGAATCTTTTTGTGTCATTTAGTATATTAATATGAGTATTTCTAGTTAGCCATGTATAAAACGGAAAGGTAGAATGAATGCAAAATATGTACAATCAGTGNTTCGAAATCATAATCCCTTTCATGATGTGACAATGCATAACTTTATAACATCAACTAATTCGAATGACTCAAAGATGAGATGCAACATTTATAGAAAAGCTGGACATTGAGACAAACCTTACCTTTAGAACATGCATGCATACATAGTGATCATGAGTAGTGAATACACAAATCAGAATCATGTGGACAATGGGAGACTCGTCACTCAACCTACATACCACGATAGAGCTTATGTGGTCCCGACTATTACACTCATGTGGGCAGAACTGTCAAAAACCATGCCAGGGCTAAAGATGCTACCATGATATCGATATCAAGATGAAGGGCCAATCGGGTCGGGGATAGCTAACAAGGGAGGTCCCAATAATATAATAGTATCAACCTACGTTGGTGCGCAGTTCTGGGGCATAGGGTGATTGACCCTTAACCCGCTCGGTGCTAAACTCTTCTCCCAAATATGCGATGCTCTACATCGTACACAATGAAGCTCAACATCGTCTATTGACGAAGCTCAACATGGAATCATGCATGACTTAACATCGTATGCAACAAAGCTCAACATTGTCTATTGAAAAAGCTCATTAATGAAATCATTCATAGACTGGACATCATATGAAAATAAAGCTTAACATTATCCTTCGACAAAGCTCAATAATGCCATACATCTCAATTATAAATTCATGCATATGAGAAGCTTTACTTCGAAACATACCACAAGCTCAATCATAGGTGGGATCATCTACTCCAAATCATGTGGTAAGCTACATTTAGAAATATTTACTCAACATACCACAAGCAAGAATTTATAATAAGAATTGGGAATTTCTCCTTAAACAATATGGTAAGCTTATGTTGGGAAAATCATCGCTTTAATAAACATGTGGGCATTTTCCAAAGCTTTATAATACTAGGATCCACACATTCTTATTTTTGAAAACAACATCATAATCATGGGTAGCTTTAGAAACATGATCTTCATCACCAACTTCATCATTATCAGATATTTACCATAAATCACCACTTTTATGAATTGTCCACCCATGGGCATTTTAGATTCAATTTTTAGAAAACAAATTTTATAAGAGAAACAAGTTAGAATCCGCCCAAGCTTCATAACTCATCAATATAAACTCAATCTAATCATACCCATGAGTAGAGATATAAGAATCATGCACTTGATCAAAACCCCATGATTGATTATTCATAATTTAACACTAATTGATAGGAATTGGCCATGGGTGTGGAAGGAAGACACCCATTAAAACCCTACATACCTGGAAATGAGGAATTCTATCATCCTTCAATTTCCCAAGGTTAGATTCCAAAGGAAACCTTGAATTTTGGCATTGAATCTCCTCTTTCAAGCCTTCAATCTTGCATGCATGGGGAGTATGCACTTAGAATAGGTATTCCCCTACTAAAACCCTTCAAAACGAGCCCTAAACACGTAGTATAGGGCCTTAGGACTAGGAAATGATAGAAATGCCCGTACTAAAATCGTAGAAAAACCAGCACTAGACGATCCCATGATTGAACCAACTGACCGTGGGAAGATACCACGACCCGTGGTAACCTCCCATGGTCTAGACTACCCAACCTTCCTGGTTCCTGATCTGCACCCATGGCTCGACAGGATGAGTCGTCCTTCAAAACAACACACTATGGCTTCACACCGCCCTAGCCACTGCCCAGATCCACTTCCTTCCCATGACCACTAACAACGACCGATTCCTTCTCACAACGGGTCATTGTGACGCCCGTTGTGCACCCTACCACTAGGCCTGGCTTCACACCATGACCACATACAATGGCTCGTGGTTTCCTGCAACGAGTCATTTTATGGCTCATCCTGCAACATTTTTTCCCATATTTCTGCACTTTGAATTCTTAACTCCCCAGGATATTCCTAAGCACTTTCGAGGTATTACAGAGAGAAAAAGGCAAATAAGGGTCTCTGAGGATGTTGGATATGAGATCCTAAAGAAGAAGAGAAAGAAAGAAAAGAAACAGCGCAAGCGGGAGAGATTGGAAAGCCAGTAGACTCACGACGATCATAGGTCGGAGCTGCTTGAGAGAGCGAGAGGAGCGGATAGCTCCACCACTGCCCATGCCGAGCTTGTGGGTCAAGGACCCTACGGGTGAGCTACATTCAGCCCCAGTGATTCCAGAGGTAGTAGAAGCGACCACTACTACTTAGGGGGTAACCATTCCTCCTAGTGATACACCAATGAGTGCGCCGACCACCGCCCACACCACGGATGTAGCGGAGGTACTATCTCTGCAGGATGATAGGAGTGCTTAGTGCGCCACAGGTATGTTCCCTTCATCCTGTTTTATATTCTATTCTTCGGGGATGAAGCATGCTTTTTAAAAGGGGAGGGGGTGTACTTGTATTTTTTTGGATTTTTGTATTCGTTCGAGGGTTTTTCTTACTGTGTTTCTTTTTCCACGAGAATGCTATCTAGTAGAACCAACATTTTTAGGATGTTCTTGTTTAATTAGAAAGTAGCTTAGGATTACTCAGTCAATAAATTGCACTACTTTTGAAGTTTTGAAAAATTGACCCTATTTTAAAAAATTTAATGGTTAGCTATGTGCTTGTTGATTGCAAAACATGATTTTTTTGGATCTTTTTGTGTCATTTAGTGTATTAGCATGAGTAGTTCTAGTTAGCCATGTATAAACCGTACAGGTAGAATAAATGCGAAACATGTACCATGAGTGAGTGAGGTCTATACCTAGTTCAATACTGAGTAGAGGATCTAAAACTTGTCCGGTTGGTCTTTACATAGGATTTAGGATGGTTGGTTAGGGAAGGATCATAAGCCATTTTTTGTTTAGCCCATTTTATATTAAAGTACCTTACCAAAATAATATGATTCCCTTGATCCATATTTTGTGCCTTAAATAACTCATTTTTCTTTTATTAACCAATTAACCGTACCTATTTTTTTTTATAATGAACCTATTTTGGCCCTGGTCCCTCCTTTGACATTATGAACCTCAACAGAGGCAAAATGCCTAAGTTGAGGGTGGCTAGAGTAGGGGTGCATAGATCTTGGGGAGGTGAAAAAGGAAGTGAAAAGAAAAAGGGTTAAAAATGAGGTGTGGTGTGACAAGATAAAAGAAGATACAAAAAGTGAAAAATGAATGAAAATTTGAAAAACACATCATACCCATACAATGGCATAAAGATGGTGAAAAAGGAGGAAAAAGTTGAAAAGGAAAAAAGGGTGAAAAAAAGTGAAAAGTGGAGCCACGTGTATGTAGTGCCAAGAAGGGTTTAGTCACTAAAAAAGATTTCATATCTACCATACCCACACTGAAAGCCTACATTACACACCAAATCAAGTCCTATAGTGATCCTAGCCTAACCATCCAAAGAGCCGAAGTAGAGAAAATAAGGGCAAACCTATGGTATTGGATGTGCAGTATTTTAAACTTCACCGTGAGGGTAAGAGTCTTACTTGTTCAGTGCCATGTTTCATATTTTTACATATTTGTAAGTGGGGGACTTCATTTGCTGTGAGGGTACTTGGTTTGTGTTTTATTTTGCTAGTTGTCCGTGTGAAAAGCATTGGTGATGACTTGACTATCTACTAATAGCTAGATGACATATCTTGATACCTGTTTATCATGATTTGTGGTTACTTGATGTGCATATGCTGATTTGGTTTATCAGAAAAAGGGTCAAAAGTTATTTGGGTTTTTGGTGCAAATTTGGATTGATGTTGACTGTAGTATCCTAGGTTTATTTTCTATTTAAGTATCGTTTTTTGTTTTTGTTTTCTTTGCCTGAGGACACGCAAAAATCTTAAGTTGAGGGTGTTGATGTGCTATGAGTTTACAACACTTTCGAAGCTTAAAACTGAGAAAATAGCATGGACTTAGGTATGTTTTTATGGATATGATGTGCTTTTACTTTGTTTTCAGGAAAATAGGTGTTGGAGAAAAAATGTGCAAAATATGCGTAGAAGTACAGAAATCATCCAAGTACCAATCTCAGTACAAGCCGTACCTAGATGTTATGAGCTGTACTGAGACTCGTGGAAAAACTCAAAAGGCTGAAACAATGTGAAGGCAAAGTACGACTCTCAGTACGAGCCGTACCAACATGGTACGAGCTGTAACTGGATTTGTGAAAAACTTCAGAGAAAATTTGCACAAGCAGTTTCTTGGTATGGGTGGAACCCATGAATCGTAACATCTAGCTACGACCCGTACCAGGAATTGTGGGGAGCTTCAGTGATTCTTAAAGGCTTGGAAAAACTCAAGATGCCACAAGCAATTACGAGTCCTAGGAGGAAGGTAGGAGGCAT
This sequence comes from Datura stramonium, assembly GCA_018107945.1. Taxonomy (NCBI): domain Eukaryota; kingdom Viridiplantae; phylum Streptophyta; class Magnoliopsida; order Solanales; family Solanaceae; genus Datura; species Datura stramonium. Next base: position 147,016 of record JACEIK010003063.1, on the reverse strand, counting down.
ACCACAACACTCGTAGAAAACTTCAAAAGATGTCAAAGTTCTCAGAGTTAAGCCACAGATGGATTTTACGACTCATAGGACCCTGGTAGAAGTTGTACCGGTTGCTAACACTCAGTCAATTCTATAGCAGCCAAGGAATGTATGAGAGCAAGGTACGACCCGTACAATCCTATTACGGGTCGTATGACCAGTTGTAGGATGAGYCAACGCCAGATATGGAAATTTCCCTGTTAGCTTAGGAAAAGGTTTCTAATGTCTTTAAAAATACCTTTTATTTTTTTTTAAGTAGAAGGAGAGATTAGTATATGTGTGATTACATTGAGAGAAGTATTGATTGTGAATTATTATCAAGTTTTGGAGAGTAATTCTTGAGATCCACACTTGGTTTTATCAATTGTTCTTGGTTTTATTCATCAATATTCAAAGCAGGTTTTCTCCCAATTATTATTGTAAATATTTAATTATGTGTTTATCTATGAATACTAATTACAAGCTTACAATCATGAGGGGCTAAACCTCCACAACTAGGGTTGTGGAAACCATGGTGAATTAACAAAATAGGGTTACACAAAGTGATTCATAACCAATTCTAAACTCTTGTATTGTATTCTCTTCATCTCTTAAACATTTCGTGCCCAACGTTAGGACTTGCTCAAATTCTTTACTTGCTTGAACCTAGAGAAGTAGAGATTAGGAAAAGAAAATTACAACAAAGCCTTGATTTTTATGATCATTGTATGACTTGAGCTGCAGTCGCAGGAAAGTTAATTTGGAACATATTGATAACGGTTAGTTTCAAATTGTTCATGAGACCTGACCCGGTGATTGAGTAAAGTCATCCAATAGGGACAAACCAATCATTTAGATGAACCCTAGTTATCAGTTCTACAAGTAAGCATTGGGATTGATCACACGTATATACCCAAAGTAGTTATGAAACCGTAGGGAACACTTACCCTAGTTATTTGCAAATCTTTATAACAACCAAATCTTATTTTATTATTGTTTTTCTTTGAAGCCCCCAATTTGGAGATAACTTACCAACAAGTTTAAGTACTGGAATTAGTCTAGTTCTTACCTTATTCCTTGTGGGTTCGACTCCAACCTCTTTTTTGGGTTCTTTATTGACAACATGTCACAACCCGAACATAGGCCTGGATCGTGACACGGGATAAGGAGCTGCAAGAGACTCCAAGTCGACCCATAGAATAAACATACATCTAACTCAATCAAATAAGCAGAGTACTCAACATCATAACTAGCAGAAGCATAATCATATCATAACATAAGAAACGAAAACACATTTCATACATGACAGCTGAATACTACATATAGTCTGAAAGCCTCTAACATATCTGATGGGTTGATGGGACAACACCCCCAACTAACTCGACAAGTTTGGAAAACTAAACAAAAAGGATAACTAACATCAACTGGTCCTCGGGAGATGAGGACTCACCACTGAACTGAATGCTAAATCCAAGAAACGAGCTAATGACGGTGCTGGTTCTGAAGGTCGGAGCCTGTATCATAAAATGATACAGGATAAAGTATGCGGTCAGTACGTGGAATGTACCGAGTATGCAATGTATGTAAAACGGACATTTAAAATACGTAAAAGTTCATAAGGGTAGGAAAACATGCTTATAACATGAATATCGTAATGTAACATAAGGCTCAAGGTTTGCAAAACATTTGTAAATCAATTATAATGATAGTAATAGGAGAAAAACTTCATTAAACGTGACTTGAGCCAAAATAATATAAACATAACCATGCATGAATCATGAGGAACAATGGGAGGACTCGTCATAAAAGACACCATCATGGTAGAGCCTTACATGATGCCCCAACTATCTCATTCAAGTGGGCAGAGTCGTCCCAGGCTTGCCAAGCAAGGGACGTGTAGTATGTGATATAACGAAAGAGGGGATCCATTAACATTTTAATGTATTAATATGAACCTATGGTGGCACGTAGTTATGAACCTACGGTGGCACGTAGTTATGAACCTATAGTGGCACGTAGTTATGAGACATCGGCGTAGTCCATTGAATATCGGGCTTCTCAGTGCTAGACACTGCTCCCAAGAACATGCACATTAGGCTCGTATGTAAATCATAAACACCATTCATGAGAGTCATAGCCAAATAAACATTAATATCATTGATGCCCATTTAAATACATGTTTAGCCATGAATCAAGGGCCCATGAATAGGCCAACGTCATAAATCGGTCAATCATGAAGTCCATGCATACTTGTAACACATGTATATACTTAGTAATCATAAATTCATGATAAGCATTTGAGTAAATCTATATCATAAATCATAAATCATGATGTGTTAAAGAACATCAAAATCAAGGTAAAACCATAACTCGATTTATCATAGAACATGCATGATTGGGCATAATTTTATAGAAATTTAAAACAATAAATTCATAATCGAATTAGTTGTAAGATCTTCCCATGATTCATAAAATATGATGTGATACATGAGAGATATTAACCCATAGATAGATCATTAGGATTTCATAAGAATTTTGGATAAAACCCCATTAGATTTTCAAATAGAATTTCATGAATTAGAAGAGATTGGGCATGGGTGTGAAAGAATTCACCCACTCATAATCCTACATACCTGAGAGACTTAGATCTATCACCCCCTTTCTTGCCCAAGAGGAATTGAAGAACAGTTGATGAAGAACCTTGGATTTATGCTTGATCACCCTCTACGCTCTTGAACTTTGCATGGATGAGTATTGAATAGGCTAGAATTAACCTATCTTAATACACCCTGAAAATAGCTTAAAACCTTGTAGTATAGGACCCTAGGGCTTAGGAATGACGATAATACCCTTAATAAATTGGTGGTTAAGAACTGACTGCCAGTCCCAACGAGGGACAAGACAAGTCGTTGCCCAAGACCACGACTCCTGGCATTAGTCATCGAGTGCAATATCCAATAATTCATTTGGGGCTCGCCACGAGGGACCGTACGAGTCGTTACTAGTGTCCACGACTCATGGTCACCACTCGTCATCCTCACTGCCCAAATTCTCAAACCATAGGCAACCGGCTGACCTCGACCCATCCCACCAATCGTGGTGTCTGACCACGACCCATGGTAACTAACCATAGGGTACACTGCCAAGTTTTTATTCACCTTTCCATAGCCCTTAACCATCACTGACTCAACGAGTTGTGGGATCTGACCACGACTTGTGGTCAAGCCCTTGGTGACTTCCAACCACCATTTCCAAAACTTTAGACCAGAACCTCACCATGAGTCACCTAACGGCTCGTGGTCAACCCCACGGGTCCAGTAATGCCCCGTTCTGTGACCTGGTGCAGATTTTCTAGTTTTCTCTATTTCAATTCTAGGGTTTGATCTTAGGGCTTCCGGGGCTTTACAATATCTCCTCCTTGGGCACATTCGTCCTCTAATGTTGGAAAACATACAGAAAAGCACAGAAATGCAATCATCATATTCAAAGACGGATCATTTAAGCTGAAAACTGACTTAATGACTACCTCCGAACTGAACTACATGGCTGAACTAAATTTTCAAATCATACATACATACTTTGACATAAAAAAAACTTGGGAACATGAACTAAACATGAAAACTAAATAAAGTACTAGGGAAAAAACTAATACCTCAAACTGAAACTGAGCTGGAAGGGAATAGGTGTGGGTACCTAGCCATAATATCCTCTTCGGCGTCCCACATAGCTCCCTCAACATGTTGATTCCTCCATAATACCTTGACTGAAGCTACCTCTTGTTCCTTAGCCTTCGAACCTAATGATCCAATATCTCCACCGGAATCTCCTCATAGCTAAGGCTGTCTCTCTCACACACACTCTCTACCGGAACCACCAAAGCTGGATCACCCAAACACTTCTTCAAGAGTGATACATGAAAACAGGATGAACGGAAGCTAATTCTGAGGGCAACTCCAATTTGTATGCCACCTTGCCAACCCGTCTTACATTCCGATAGGGGCCAACATAACGAGGGCTGAGTTTTCATTTCTTTCCAAACCTCACCTCTCTCCCTTCATGGGAGACACCTTCAGAAACACCCAATCATCCACTTCGAACTCAAGTTCTCTCCTTCTCACATTGGCATAGGACTTTTGGTGTCTTTGAGCTGTTTTCAACCTATCCCGTATGAGTGGAACTTTCTCCATAGCCTCATGTATTGAATCTGGTCCTATCATTGCAGCTTCACCGACTTCAAACCAACCAATAGGCTATCTACATCTCCGCCCTTAGAGAGCCTCAAACAGAGCCATCTGAATGTTGGAATGGTAGCTGTTATTGTACGCAAACACAATAAGAGCCAAATGATCATCCCAACTACCCTTGAAGTCAATTACATATGCTCTCAACATGTTATTGAGAGTTTGAATTGTCTACTCCGCTTGACCATCCGTTTGCGGGTGAAATGCTATGTTGAGCCTAACCCGAGTACCCAGTTCTTTTTGAAATGACCTCCAAAAATGAGTGGTAAAATGAGTACCTCTGTTAAATATGATGGAAAACGGAACTCAATGCAATCAAACCAACTCCCGAATGTATAGTTTAGCATAATTCTCCGCGGAATCAGTGGTTTTGACAGGTAGAAAATGAGTGGCTTTGGTCAACCTATCCACAACTACCCAAATGGAGTCATATTGTCGAAGAATGTGAGGAAAACCTATTACAAAGTCCATATTGATATCTTCCCACTTCCAAGTAGGAATGCTAATATCTTGAAGCACACTTTCGGGCCTTTGGTGGTCAACCTTCACCTGCTGACAGTTTGGGTGCTTAGCCACAAATTCTGCTATGTCCTTCTTCATGACATTCTACCAATAAACTACCCGTAGGTCACGGTACATCTTGGTGGCACCTGGATATATATAATACCTAGATCCATGAGCCTGGTGCAATATCTGGTTCCTCAAATCATCAACATTCGGATCACATAAGCGACCCTGGTATTGAAGCACACTATCTCCCCCTTTGGAGAAGACCTCTACCTTCTGATTCTGAACGACCTACTTTAAGTTTATCAAAATAGGGTCCTCATCTTGTCTAGCTTTTTCATCATTCACCAAGGATGATTCTGATTTGTTCTGAACAATAACGCCGCCATCGGTCGAGTCAACCAACCGAACTCCCAACCTTGCAAGTCGATGCACATCCTTCACCAGCTCCTCTCTTCCCTCATCCACATGGGACAAACTCTCCATAGAGAGTATACTAAGTGTATCTGCTACTACATTAGCCTTTCCAGGATGATAAAGGACACTCATATCATAATCCTTAAGTAGCTCCAACCACCTCCTTTGGTGAATATTGAGATCCTTCTGGGTAAACACATATTGTAAACTCTTATGGTCCGTAAACACATCCACGTGGACCACGTACAAGTAGTATCTCCATATTTTCAAGGAAAACACCACTGCGGCCAATTCGAGATCATGAGTGGGGTAGTTCTTTTCATGCACTTTCAGCTATCTAGAAGCGTAAGCTATAACTTTTTCGTGTTGCATCAATACAAACCCAAGTCCAATCCATGGAGCATCACAATACACCACGAACTAGTCAACACTGGTGCTGAGGTGAGTCGAGCCTACAACTCTTTTAAGCTCTTCTTCCGGGTCAACTTAGTCAACAGTGTCGCGATAGATGAAAACCCCTCAACAAACCTCCGATAGTAGCTAGCTAATCCCAAGAAACTTCTGATATCTGAAGGATTCACCGATCTGGGCCAATTCTTCAGTGCCTCTATCTTCTGTGAGTCTACCTGCACACCCTCGCTAGACGGCACATGACCCAAGAGTGCCACAGAATTGAACCAAAACTCATGCTTTCTGAATTTTGCATACATTTGATGATTCTACAAAGTCTGCAACACCACCCTCAACTGAGCGGCATGCTCCTCCTCGCTCTGAGAATATATGAGAATGTCATCTATAAACACAATCACAAACATGTACAAATGTGTCTTGAACACCCTGTTCATCAAGTCCATAAAAGTTTCAGGATCATTTATTAGTCCAAAAGACATAACAACAAACTCATAGTGACCATACCTAGTTCTAAAGGCTATTTTCGAAATGTCACTCTCCCGAACCCTGAGCTGATGGTATCTGGACATGAGATCTATCTTCCAAAAGCACTTGGCACCCTGAAACTGGTCAAACAAATCATCAATCCTGGGTAGAGGATACTTGTTCTTGATGGGACTTTGTTCAATTTCCGATAGACAATGCACATTGGGAGGGAACCATCCTTCGTTCGGACAAATAGAACTGGTGCACTCCATAGGCACTTGCTAGGTCTAATGAAACCCTTGTCTAGTTGGTCCTTCATCTTATCTTTCAACTCCTTTAGCACAGCTAGAGCCATTCTGTAAGGAGGAATAGATATAGACTGCGTATTAGGAAGAAGGTCGATACAAAAATCAATCTCCCCCTCAGGAGGAACTCCTCAAAAATCATCTGGAAAGACCTCTGGGAACTCACTTACTACTAGGACTGAATGAATAATTGGGGTCTCGGTCGTCACATCCTTAACCTTAACTAGATGGTATACACAACCTTTGGAGATCATCTTTCTTTCCTTAAGGTATGAAATAAAATGACCTACCGGCACGATTGAACTACCCTTCCACTCTAAAACTGACTCACTCGAAAAGCGAAACTCCACTGCATGGGTTCTATAATTAACAGAAGCATAACATGCATACCAAATTTTTCTTGACCCGAATATAGGCCCGAATCATGACACAGGACAAGTAGCCCCGAGAGACTCCAAGTCGACCCATGGCATGAACATACACCTAACTCAATCAAATAAGCAGAACACTCAACATCATAACATAGCGGAAACATAATAATGCATACAACCAATCCATGTCGAGAATAATGTCAAAGTCAGTCATAGAAAACTCCACTAGCTTTGCGGAGGTGACTTTCTGCAATACTATGATGGGGCAACTTTTATACACCTGCCTAGCTACAACTGAATCACCAATGGGAATAGAGACTGAGAATGGTTCTGATAGAATTTTGGGGCTGACTCCAAAGCTACTAGCAATATAAGGTGTCACAAAAGAAAAGGTAGCCCCTAGAACTATCAATGCATAAGAATCAAGGTGAAACACTCGTAACATACTAGTAACCATATCTGGTGAAGTCTCTTGTTCCTAACACGAGTCTAGGGCATAGAATCTGTTTTGGCATTTCCCACCACCCCCACTAGTGGATGCCCCCTGTGGAGCTGAGCATGCTGAAGCTGTTACTGACTTGGTAGTTTCAACACGACCACTATCATCACCTTGTCTATCCAAAGGACACACCCGACATATGTGGTCGAATCTACCAGACCCATTATAGACTTTTAAGCCGAGAAAGAACTCCCCGGCATGACTCTTGCCACACTTCCCACAGGCCGGAAATGTGCGCTCTACCTACATGCCCTTTTGGTCCCTTGAACTTGAGGCCCTCCTCCTCTAATCACCCTTAGATCTGGATGGAACACTAACTGATGATGGGGCTGGAGCTAATGACCTTTGCTAAATTTGAGGGCGGTGCCCATCGCTAGATCTCTGCTGAGTGAACCCATAACTGTCTGTCCGGGCCCTATTGGCCTCTCTCGCTCTCAGATACACCCCCTCCATCTGTTGGGTGTGCAACACTATCCGGGGAAAGTCAATATCCCTATGAAGCATGGCAATCCTACAATCCTTGTCCAAATAGTCCAACTCCAAAGCATACTCCTAAACTATCTTCCCTTGCTTTAGATTCACGAACTCTGCTTCTTTAATCTCCCTCAATTCTCGATGGAAGAACCGATCCACAAAAGCGATATGAAACTCCTCCCAACCAATAGGACCTGCACCCACGGCCCTACTACCCTTCCAATGCTTAAACAAGATGTGCACGACCCCCTTCAACTAATATGAGGCCAAATCGATACACCCCTCCCTAGTCACCGCCATTATCTAGGTGATCTTCAGAATGTCATCGATAAACTCATGTGGATCCTCATCCAACTTCGATCCAAGGAACTCTGGTGGGTTCATTTTAAATAAATCTCTTGCTCGAGTTGTTGCCACATTTTTTTTGCGGGACATGCGCCACTGCCTGTTGGTTGACCTGAGCGGTCAAGGCATGCGCTAGCATCTGAATGGATGCCCGCAATTCTGCATGGGCAACCGGCTCCCGTGCATGGTGCTCCTAGACTGGTGGGGCTTGTTGGTGTACAGTAGGTAGCAAGCGTTTTCATTTTGTCTCTCGAGCGAGAACGATATATAGGTGATGCACCATCCTTGTTGCTACGTACGTTTTCATGTCCGTCTCCATTGCCATCCTCGTGGCCGTTTCCATTCCCATTCCTCCTATTGTTAACTCTGTGGGGAGCCATGATTCTGCAATCGCGAATAGCATGAGTTAGATGGATAGGGAGATATTTCATTGCACGACATAGATTATGAAAGAAGAGAACATTTCCTAAATGTCTCATATCCTCTTCTTCATAAGTGTGGCGCGCTTCAAACCTATTCAAAAGACTATACTTAACGCGACTCTCAGACACCCTAGGACACTTCAAATTTATTTCTCTAATATCAAGTTTGTCATGACCTGAACGTAGGCCCAGATCGTGACACAGGACAAGGAGCCCCGAGAGACTCCAACTCGACCCATGGCATGAACAAACATCTAACTCAATCAAATAAGCGGAATACTCAACATCATAACATAGCGGAATAATAATCATGTCATAACATAGGAAATGAAAACACACTTCATACATGACAGTTGAATATTCATATAGTCTGAAAGCCTCTAACATATCTGATGGTTTGATGGGACAACACCCCCAACTAACCCGACAAGTTTGGAAAACTGAACATAAAGGATAACTAACATCAACTGGTCCTCGGGAGATGAGGACTCATCACTAAACTAGATACTAAATTCGGGAAATGAGCTAATGACGGTGTTGGCCTGAAGGTCGGAGCCTGTATCATAAAATGATACAACATAAAGTATGTGGTTAGTACGTGGAATGTATCGAGTATGCAAGGTAAGTAAAATGTACATTTTAAGTATGTAAAAGTTAGAAAGAGTAGGACAACATGCTCATAACATGAATATCATAATGTAACATAAGGCTCAAGGTTTGCAAAACATTCTTAAAACAATCATAATCATAGTAATAGGATAAAAACTTTATTAAGCATGACTTGAGACAAAATAATATGAACATAACCATGCATAAATCATGAGGAACAATGGGAGGACTCGCCATAACCGACACCATCATGGTAGAGCCTTACATGATGCCCCAATTATCTCACTTAAGTGGGCAGAATCTTCCTAGGCTTGCTAGGCAAGGGATGTGCAGTATGTGATATCACGAAAGAGGAGATCCATTAACATTGTAATGTATCAATATGAACCTACGGTGGCACGTAGTTGTGAGACACAGGGGTAGTCCTTTGAATTCCAGGATACTCGGTGCTAGAAACTACTCCCAAAAACATGCACATTAGGCTCGTATGTAAATCATAAACATCATTCATGAGATTCATGGTCAAATAAACATTAACATCGTTGATCTCCATTTAATACATGTTTATCCATGAATCGAAAAATGTCATAAATCGATCTATCATGAAGTCCATGCATACTTGTAAAATGTGTATGTACTTAGTAATCATATATTCATGATGAGAATTTGAGTAAATCCATATCATACATCATAAATCATGATGGGTTAAAGAACATCAAAATCAAATTAAAATCATAACTCGATTTATCATAGGACATGCATGATTGGGCATAATTTTATAGAAATTTAAAACAATAAATTCATAATTGAATGAGTTGTAAAATCTACCCATGATTCATAAAATATGATGTGATACATGAGATATATTAACCCATATATAGATCATTAGGATTTCATAAGAATTTGGGATAAAACCCCATAAGATTTTCAAATAGAATTTTATGAATTAGAAGAGATTGGGCATGTGTGTGAACGAATTCACCCACTCATAACCCTACATAATTGAGAGACTTGGATTCTATCAGTCCCTTACTTTCCCAATAAGAATTTAAGAACAATTGATGAAGAACCTTGGTTTTTATGCTTGATCACCCCTCTACACTCTTGAATTTTGCATGCATGAGTTTTGAATAGGCTAGAATGACTTAACCTATCTTAATACACCTTGAAAATAGCTTAAAATGTCATAGTATAGGACCTTAGGGCTTAGGAATGATGATAATACCCTTAATAAATTCATGGTTAAAAACAGACTGCCAGTCCCAATGAGGGACTAGACAAGTTGTTACCCAAGTCCACGACTCGTGGCATCAGTCATCGAGTGCACTGTCCAATGATTCATCTAGGGCTCGCCACAGGGGACCCTACGAGTCGTTACTGGTGACCAAGACTCATGGTCACTACTAGTCATCCTCACTACCCAAATTCTCAAACCATATGCAACCGGCTGACCATCACCCATCCCACTAATCGTAGTGTCATACCACGACTCGTGGTCACCAACCGTAGGGAACACTACCAAGTTTTTCTTCTCCTTTCCATAGCCCTTAACCATGACTGACTCAACGAGTCGTGGGATCTAACCACGACTCCGGGTCAAAACCAACATTCCCAAAAGTTCAGACCAGAACCTCACCACGATTCACCTAAGGACTCGTGGTCAACCCCACGGGTCCAATAACGACCCGTTCTGTGACCTGGAGCAGATTTTCCATTTTTCTCCATTCCAACTCCCGGGTCTAATCTTCGGGCTTCCGAGGCATTACAATATCTCCCCCATGGGAATATTCATCCTTGAGTGTTGGAAAACATGCAGAAAAGTAGAGAAATGCTATCATCATCAAACACGAATCATTTAAGTTGAAAACTAGCGGAATGACTATCTACGAACTTAACTACATGGGTGAAATAAATTCATGAACCATACATACATACTTTGACATAAAAGAAACTTGGGCACAAAGAAGGAACATGACAACTAAATAAAGTACTAGGGCAAAAATTGATACCTCAAACTGAAACTGAGCTGGAAGGGAATAGGTGTGGGTACCTAGCCATCATATCCTCTTTGGCTTCCAACATAGCTCCCTCAAAATGCTGATTCCTCCATAATACCTTGAATGAAGCTACCTCCTTGTTCCTTAGCCTCCGAACCTGACGATCCAATATCTCCACCGAAATCTCCACATAGCTAAGGTTGTCTATCACACCCACACTCTCTACCGGAACCACCAAAGCTGGATCACCCAAACACTTCTTCAAGAGTGATACATGAAAAACAAGATGAATAGAAGCTAATTCTAAGGGCAACTCCAATTCGTAAGACACCTTGCCAACCCGTTTCACAATCCGTTAGGGGCCAACATAATGAGGGCTGACTTTTCCTTTCTTCCAAAACCTTATCACTCCCTTTATGGGAGACACCTTCAGAAACACCCAATCATCTACTTTGAACTCAAGCTGTCTCCTTCTCACATCGGCATAGGATTTTTAGTGACTTTGAGTTGTTTTCAACCTGTCCCGTATGAGTTGAACTTTCTCCATAGCCTCATGTACTAAATCTGGTCATATCATTGCAGCTTCACCGTCTCCAAACCAACCAATAGGTGATCTACATCTCCGCTCATAGAGAGCCTCAAACTGAGCCATCTAAATGCTAGAACGGTAGTTCTTATTGTATGCAAACTCAATAAGAGGCAAATGATAATCCCAACTACCCTTGAAGTCAATTACACATGCTCTCAAAATGTCTTCGGGAGTCTAACTTGTACGCTCTGCTTGACCATCCATTTGTGGGTGAATGCTGTGCTGAGCTTAACCCGAGTACCGAGTCGTTTTTGAAACGACCTCCAAAAATGAGAGGTAAATTGAGTACCTCTATCAGATATGATGGACAAGGGAACTCCATGCAATCGAACCAACTCCTGAATGTATAGTTTAGCATAATTCTCCACGAAATCAGTGGTTTTGAATGGTAGAAAATAAGAAGCTTTGGTCAACCTATCCACAACTACCCAAATGGAGTCATATTGTTTGCGAGTGCGAGGAAAACCTGTTACGAAGTCCCCACTTCCAAGAAGGAATGCTAATATCTTGAAACACACCCCCGGGCCTTTGGTGCTCAACCTTCACCTGCTGACAGTTTGGGGACTTAGCCACAAATTTTGTTATGTCCTTCTTCATGACATTCCACCACTAGACTTCCCGTAGGTCACAGTACATCTTGGTGGCACCTTGATGTATAGATTTAATGGATCCATGAGCCTCGTGCAACATCCGGTTCCTCAAATCATCAACATTCGGAACACATAAGTGACCCTGGTATCAAAGCATACCATCTCCCCCTTTAGAGAAGACCTCTACCTTCTGATTCTGAATGACCTCCTTTAACTTTACCAAAATAGGGTCCTCATCTTATCTAGCTTTTACATCAGTCACAAAGGATGATTCTTATCAGTTTTGAATAATAACATCGCTATCGGTCAATTCAACCAACCGAACTCCCAACATTGCAAGTTGATGCACATCCTTCACCAGATCCTCTCTTCCCTCATCCATATGGGACACACTCTCTGTAGAGACTCTACTAAGTGTATCTGCTACAACATTAGACTTTCCCAGATTGAGATCCTTCTGGGTAAACACATATAGTAAACTCTTATGGTCCGTAAACACATCCACGTGGAATCGTTACAAGTAGTATCTCCAAATTTTCAAGGAAAATACCACCGCGGCCAATTCGAGATCATGAATCGGGTAGTTTTTTTCATGCACTTTCAGTTATCTAGAAGCGTAAACTATAACTTTTTCATGCTGCATCAATACACTCCCAAGTATGATATTTAAGCATCAAAATACACCACGGACCTATCGGTACCCTCGAGTAGGGTCAACACTGGTGCTGAGGTGAGTCGAGCCTTCAACTCTTAGAAGCTCTTCTCACAAGACTCCCACCTTTGGAACTTTACCTTCTTCTGGGTCATCTTAGACAATGGTGTCGAGATAGATGGAAACCCCTCAACAAACCTTTGATAGTAGCCAGCTAATCCCAAGAAACTTCTGATATATGAAGGATTCACCGATCGTGGCTAATTCTTCACCACATCTATCTTTTGTGAGTCGACCTGTACACCCTCGCTAGACACCACATGACCTAAGAACACCACAGAATTCAACCAAAACTCACACTTTCTGAGTTTTGCATACAATTGACAATTCTTCAAAGTCTACAACACCACCCTCAACTGAGCGACATGCTCCTCCTCGCTCCGAGAGTATATGAGAATGTCATCTATGAACACAATCACAAACATGTCCAAATATGTCTTGAAAACCCTGTGCATCAAGTCCATAAAAGTTGTAGGAGCATTCATTAGTCCAAAAGAAATATCTACAAACTCATAGTGACAATACCGAGTTTTAAAGGCTATTTTCGGAATGTTACTCTCCCGAGCCCTGAGCTGATGGTATCTGGACCTAAGATCTATCTTCCAAAAGCACTTGGCGCCCTAAATCTTGTCAAACAAATCATCAATACTGGGTAGAGGATACATGTTATTGATGGTGACTTTGTTCAATTGCCGACAATCAATGCACATTCGGAGGGAACCATCCTTTTTTCGGACAAATAGAACTGGTACACCCCATAGGGACTTGCTAGGTCTAATGAAACCCTTGTCTAGTAGGTCCTTCAACTGATCCTTCAACTCCTTTAGCTCAGCTGAAGCCATTCTGTAAGGAGGAATAGATATAGGTTGCGTATCAAAAAGAAGGTCGATACCAAAATCAATCTCCCGCTCGGGAGGAACTCCTGACAAATCATATGGAATGACCTTTGAGAACTCACTTACTACTGGGACTAATTGAATAGTCGGGGTCTCGAAAGTCGCATCCTTAACCCTAACTAGATGGAATACATAACCTTTGGATATAATCTTTCTAGCCTTAAGGTAAGAAATAAAATGACCTACCGGCAGGACTGAACTACCCTTCCACTCTAAAACTGACTCACCCGAAAAGCGGAGCTCCACCACACGAGTTCTACAATTTACAGAAGCATAACATACATACCAAGTTTGTCACGACCAAAACATAGGCCAGGATCGTGACACGAGACAAGGAGCCCCGAGAGACTCCAAGTCGACCCATGGTATGAACATACATCTAACTCAATCAAATAAGCGGAATACTTAACATCATAATATATCGAAAGCATAATCATTCATACACCCAATCCATGCTGAGAATAATATCAAAATCAGTCATGGATAACACCACTAGGTCTGCAGAGGTGACTTTCTACAATATTGTGACCAGAAAACATCTATACACCTGCATAGCTACAAATGAATCACCAACAGGAGTAGAGACTAAGAATCGTTCTGATAGAATTTTTGGGCTGACTCCAAAGCTACTAGCAATATAAGGTGTCATAAAAGATAAGGTAGCCCCTATAACTAACAAAGCATAAGCATCAAGGTGAAACACTAGTAACATACCGGTAACCACATTCGGTGAAGTATCTTATTCCTAATGCAACGCAAGGGCATACAATTTATTTTGCCGCTGCCCGCCACCCCCACCTATGGATGCCCCTTGCAGAGCTGAGCATGCTGGAGCTGCTACTGACCTGGTAGTTTGAGCACGGCCTCTATCATCACCCTATCTAGCCAATGGACACACCCAATGCATGTGGTCGGATCCCACTTAGCCGTTCCATAATCCCGGTGCTTATGGCCAACCTTGTCGCACTAAAAACAAACATCTGAGTCGGCCATGCATACTCCCAAGTGGTTCTTTCCACAGCGCATACACAATGGGTATGTAATCTCCATCACTCTGGGTTGATACAGAGCACTAGCTGCCGAAGGTACTGGGGTTGATGATTTATGCTGGTAGTGTGAGCGAAATCCGGTACTCGACCTCTGTTGGGAGAAATCTAGATCTCCAATCCTAGCCCTCTTGGCCTCTCTCCTTTTCTTTCACCTGCTCTACTTCCATCTATTGAGAAAATATTACGAAGCGTGAGAAGTCTATGTGCCTATGTAGCATAGCAGTCCTACATTCCTTGACCAAGGAGTCTGACACTCCATTCAAAAACGGCTTACTCGAGCTCGCTGGTCGGCTACCATTTCATATGCATACTTAGATAATCGAGTGAACTCTAATGCGTACTCTTGAACAGTCATGTCATTTTGTTTCAAATTAATAAACTCTGCCGCCTTTGCCTCCCTCAACTCCCGAGGGAATAACCTGTCCAAAAACACTGTCATAAATTCATCCCAATCTACGGGACCCGCTTCAACTCCCTGATTGTCTCTCCACTGACAATACTAGATGTAAGCAACTCCCTTTAACTTGTAGGAGGCTAAGTCTGTGCTCTCATTTCATCACTCCCATGATGTGAGTAATCTTCTGAATCTCCTCCAAAAATTCATATGGATCCTCATCAACCTTTGACCCCAAGAATTCGGGTGGGTTCATTCGAAGAAAATCTCTTATCCTTGCCGCCACATCATTTCCATTCAAAGGGGCACGAGCCACCGCTTTCTAGTTAATCTGAGCGGTCAGGGCCTGTGCCAATATGTGAAAGGCTGCCTGAAACTCATCATGAGTAACATGATCATCTATTGGGTCTGCCTGGGCTGGTGATACCTACTAGCAGCTATTACCATATCTTCTTCCATTCGTCATCGGGGAGGCATTATCTGCGAGCGCGTAAAGCACGAGTGAGGGGAGGAACTATTTAGAGCTTCATACTCTACGCACGATAAGGATCATGAAGAAAAGGGAACATTCCTAAAACGTTTCATAGCCTCTTCATCATAAGTGTGGCGCGCTTCACACCCATGAAGAAGACTCTACGTAATGCAGCTTTCAGAAACCCTAGGAAACTCTAAACCTTTACTCTGATACCAAATTTTTCACGACCCGAGTTCACAACCTGACCGTAACATGGGACAAGGAACCCCAAAAGGCTCCAAGTCGACCCATGGCATATTCATAGCATACACTTAACATCAGATGTGACTAACAACATAAATGAGTGGAAGAAAATAACATTAATCTAATATGATCCATAAAGAAAATTTAATAACACTTAGATACATGGATGAAACTGTCTAGACAAGTCTGAAAGCCATCTACTAAACTGATGAGTTGCTAGGACAAGCCCCTAGCTAACTCCCAAAGTCTGAAAACTGAAACATAATAAAACAAGAACATAAACCACGTCCTCGGAAGATGAGGACTCACCACTAGTATCTGGGAGAGGAAGGAGCATATCTAGCCACGCGGCTGAACCTGGAGACCTAAATCTATATCATGAGATGATATAAAATAATAGGCGTGCGATTAGTACTTGGAATGTATTGAATATGCAGGAAGCGTAACTAAACTAACTCATAATATATATACAAGAAGAAAGTAATGTAAAACATATGAATAACAATATATTTGGAATGATATATGACAATCTTATACGAGATTCACATATCCAACTAACATAACCACGTTATAAAGACATACATTATTATAGTAACTGCTGATGTGCAAAAGTAATAATCGGGAATAATACAAAGGTATGATGTCGTGACTAATATAATGAGGGTCCCTGCCCGTCTAAGGGGGAGTCCCTACCGATCAAAGGGAGCGTCCCTGACTACAAAGGGAAACATTCTCAGCTTAAGAGAATCCCTGACTATCAAAGAGAGAGAGATAACCCTGATATAGAGAGTCACTGGCTAAAAGTAAGTCCCGAACGACGCAGGGAAAATAAGATACCCAACTGACTAGGGATGTGTGTCCCAACTGGCTAAGAGAAATACTCCACTAGCGACTAGAGCTAATCTAAATTACTACAGCTAATCAGAGACAAGAGAATTCACCACTCTCTTCTTGAAATACTCATCTTTAAAGGATTAGAGCTATCTTTTAATAGACATAGGCTCAACAAGTTGACATATTATTCATAGGCTTTATCATCATGATTCACATTATCACAGAACAAATTTCCTCATTAGCTTTAACATCTCACCCCAAACGAGCATGCTATAAATTCATATTAGCATTATTCTATCATGGCATTTCGATTCTGAACTCACCTCATTCAATAGGTAATATAGGATCATACATGATTTATAAATTCAACTCATACTCTATCAAGGATGCATGACTTCATTTATTTAGGTTTACCAATATTTCACACGCTTATCATAATCACTCTTTTTATGAACTCTCTAGCCACGGGCATTTTAGATTCTAGGATTTTATATTAAAAAAATCAATTCTATTGAGGAAAAAATTATATAATCCGCCCAAGCTTCATAGTTCAATAATATAGATGTAATCTAGTCATGCCCAATCAATTAAATTTAAAACATGCTGATGATACAAAATTTACTTCAATTACTCAAGCCCACAACTCCTACTCAACCCAACATGGTCATCAATATAATAATCAAGTCATTAGGGTTAATTATACAATATTTCCACCCTTCCATCACGATCATGAATTTATACGATAATCAAGGGAGAAATGAACAATTCCCATTCAATACTCGAATCAATTTAGGAGGAACATACTATACACATGCATACTCAACCTATATTTCATAAATCAAGATAACCCATCAATAAATAACCCAATTAAATTTATAATTGCATTAGATATTAGCATATAAGAAGAATAAGGATGAATTTACCCTTTTTACCAACCCTATATCATGCTTTTCTAGAATTATCGAAATTGGTATTTAATTAAAATATTTTTGGGGAACAATGATGGAAGAGTATCCGTGTTGAAAAACCCGCATACCTGGTAGACGAGAATCCCACTCGAAAATCTTCCTAGAAGCTTGAAGAACACCTTAATGAAATCCTAGAATTTTTTAGAAGAGAGGAGAAAGAAGGAGAGTTGAGAGAATGAGGGTTTAGGCATGAAAAGCCCTTAAAATCGTGCAAGGTTGAACCCAAAATGACGTAGTTTAGAAGGTAAAAGCATAGGAGTTTACAAAAATGCCCCTGAAGAAAACTTAAAAATCTGGCCAAACTGGAACCCACGACCCTCACCACGAGTCGTTGGTCTTTACCACAACCCTCACCACGAGTCGGTGGTATTTACCACGACTCGTGGTAAGCTTCAATTGGATGCACTGGATCTCTTCAATCTTTCAGCTTCTCAAACACCGATCGACATGAAAAGTCATTGCTAGAGCAAACGACTTGTTTCTTTCTGTCACCCACACTAGACCAGCCCCTAACTTCCTTTCCAGGATTGCCACAAAGGGTCGTTTCTAGCTTCAATGCCCGTTACAACCATCCATTGCTACTTCTTGAAAACCCAAGGCTCAAACCCACAACCACTTACAATGATCCGTCAGAGGTACCAACGTGTCTTCGATGGCTAGTTCCTTCCCTAGTAGCCCACCCTGAAATCTCACCACGACTACAAACGATGGCTCGTTGTTTCTCACAATGAGTCGTTATGTCGATCATTGCTTCTACTGCCACCTGGACTCCTGAAACCACGACTGGAAACAACGACTCGTGGTTGCACCCCTCTTCTTGAAACTTTTCCCTAGTTTTCAGCAGTTTTCAATTTTTAACCCTCGGGTCAACTCTTAGGCACTTCTGAGGTATTACAATCCGGAGCCTTTACTATCCCCTGCACCATTAGGCTATGTGTGTTCAAAAGGCCTTGTGTGACCTTAGGGAAAGCATCAACCTGATTCCCCTCATTATTTTTAGGAATTTGGGGTTGGGGAATCCAAAACCCACTACAATGAGATTATTGATGGCAGATAGATCTATAAAGAAATTGGTAAGAGTGTTGGAGGATGTTCTAGTTTGGGTTGTATAAGTTCATCCTTCCAGCTGACTTTATTGTGATAGACTGTGATATGGATGTTGAAGTGTCGATCATCTTGGGGAGACCATTTCTTGCCACGGGCAGAGCTTTGGTAGATTTGGAACTGGATGAGTTGAAGTTTAGAGTGGGAGGTGATGAAGTCACCTTTAATGTATGTCAAACCACCAAGAACCCAGATGAACGCAAGGCGATAGGGGTTTTGAATGATGAAGAAGCACAAGGTGAAGGTTGTGTTGATGAGGATGATGCGGAGGATGATCCTTCGGAGTATTGATAAGTGAGTTGGTATCTGTTGTGCCACGACGTTAAATAAGGCGCTTCTTGGGAGGCAACACAAGTGTTTTTACTTTTGGCACTTTAATGTTTTGTTGTTTTTGGTTTTGCAGGTAGATTGGATGAAAAATAGGGAGAAAGAAAACAGGGTAGTCACTGAGCAACACCAGCAAAACTCCGATGCCTAGGCGTTAGTCGCTTCCCTACCACAAGAGAGAAGCAGTAGAGGGGTAAGCAAGAGTGGAAGCCATCATTCGAGCAGCGAAACACCGGAGGCATTTTTTGGGCTGCCGATTTGGCACGGGTGAACTAGTGCACCTAGAGAAATTTTGGAAATCTAAGGGTGAGCTGTGACTCACCAGTGAAAAATAGGTGAAGACCCGGGAAACATCGGTTGAGTGCAGCCTGAGCACAGTGAACTGGGCATTCAAGAACCCGCTGGCGCTTGAACCAGTGAAATGTCGGTACCCACCGACGGTCATAGGTCTATCACTGGTGGAGGTAAGTAAGTTGGTTTTTTTAATCTTAACTGACCCATTGACTAACCCGACCTGGAACATTTTAAAAAGCTTAGAACCAGTCAAAATATCCCCATTAACATCCACATTCCCACTACCCAATCACATTTCCTCTCTCCAACCTATATAAACTCCCATCCTCATTCTCTTCTTCTCACTTCTACTCACCCAAACTTTCTCTAAGAAACATAAGTTTTCATTCTGTGAATCACCATTGTTGGTCTAGCTCGAACCTTTCAATTTTTCACTTCTTCTCAAAGTCTCTAATTGACTTTAATGTTGCTTATGTTTGCAAATGCAAATATAAAATCGAGCATGATAGATACGAAATTATACCCCACTCATGTTTCCCCATTACCTATTTATTGTGCTTTTTCATTAATTAAAGATTTTTCATATGGTGGGTATGTTGGGGGAGTGATAAAATGTTGAATATTGATGTGGGTATCTTCTATGGTAAAATGCTTTTATTTTTTTTATTTTTTATACTTTTTTTGTGAAGTTTGAGTAGCCCATGTGCTTTGAATGCACAATTAGCCTGATGATGGATAGAGTGACGTCTTTCTTAAGGGTAAATCATCATTTTTGTTTTTGTTGTGCTGCTTGTGCGAACAAAGTCATAATGTGAAATGAGTGAGGGAGTTATGAATGTGATGAAATGTTGTTTAACTGAGTTTTGGGGTGAAACTCACTGAACTCCATTCACCGGTGAACCACCAATTAGGCCCGGCGAAATGCCAGTTGAAGTGCAGGTCAATGTACAAGTCTTCAGACCACTGCCTAGACCCGCATTTCATCGACGCTTCATGGGTCAAGACCGACACAATGTTGTATGAGGGCTTCTTACCTATTCTTTTGTACAGCACTGACGGCTTATCAGTGTCTTGCGAGTCTTCACCCGTGTTTTGCTGGTGTCCCGCTAGTACTGCCAGTGATTCAATTTTGACCCTTTAGTTAGTTTGACATGCAATCTTTATAATTTCTTTCCTTAGTTTAGAATAGCTATTAATTTTATTTCATTCCAAAAAAAATGCAAAAACACAAAAAGAAGTATTACTTGTGTGGCAATAACATGTCTTTATAGATCATGACTTCTTCCAAACAATCCATCAAGAGAAAAGCCCTGGCTACATCCAAAAGCAAGGGAAAAGGGAAAGCCAAGGCAACCCCAACCCCCACAAACACAAGATAGGCCATCATATTCTGTGTGCCCGACATGGAGGGTCATTATGTTATTTGTGAAGGGTGTTTTATCACAGTGGAGAAAAGGTTTGATTTGAGGGGGCGGAGGGGCGACTTCCTTAATATTATTGCCCAGTTTGACCACCTCCAACGGCTTGTTTTTGACGAGCTGCTGCCAGAGTATTACACCAACTTGGTGCCTGAGTTTTATGCTTCATAACAAGCACAACAGGAGGCCATGTAGTATAGAGGAAAAGTTGATGAATTCCCATGCCTACCTTCAGTCCTGATTAGCGGTGTGGAGGTCGATATCACCTTAGTTGCCATCAATGAATTATTTTGGCCTGATGAGATTGACCCAGGAATTGAGTACACTGAAAGAGTAGCCAACAAGGAAAATTAGTTTGGTCATATAGCCCCGATCATTGCCAATGGCCAACCATTTTGGGCATCTATAGGGGTGAGATCTCCAGATAGGATTTGAAGTTTGAGGCTAAGTTGTGGCTTGAATTCATTTGCGGTCGCATCATTCCCTCGAAGAATGATCAACGGGTTAATTTGGAGGTGGCCATCCTCATTTCTTGTATTATGCAAGGGATACCCATAAATTTTGGGGAAATAGTGGCCACATAAATTAAAAGAAAGGCAAGGTAAGCTGGAATTTCAATGCCCTATGTCGTGCTCATATCTCAGCTTTTCTTTAGAGCAAGAGTGCCACTATCTCAAATGAATCCCCCAACTCCGCTACCGGTGTGATCACTATTGACGGGAAGAGAGGCATGGAGGCACCCCAGAGCAAGCGGAAGAGGATGAAAGCCTTTGATGCACTCGAGGAGTCATCTCCCATGGTAGAGAGGAGACCCTCATTTCCCCTGATCTCAACATGCCATATCCTTGAGGCATCGTACCATGCTTCGGAGAAGCACATGTTAGAGGATCCTCACCTCCATCCACATCTTCCCGCTTATATGGCACATAAAACCTGGCCGAAATGACTGCTTCTCATGAGAGCCAGCTGCAAAATCTATCCCAAAATCTCCTGGGCCTTATCGCCAAAAATGTGAAGCAGGAGTTGAAGAATGTTTATGACAGCTTAACCAAACTTTGCTCCCGAGTGGATGTAGTAGAGGGCGTAGTATCATCTCTTCGGGCTGAAATATGGGAATGGCGGGAACGAGCACCACTGACAGACTAGGATTTGGGTGCTCTTAAAGAAACAATGGAGGCCCCATCCATAGCTCGGGGCCCTATCAATGATTTATTCGAGGGCTTGGGCAGAGAGGAGGAACCACAGGTGACCGATTCTGGTGATAAGAAGGAGGATGATAAAGATGAGGAGTAGCCATCATAGGGAGTTCTCACTACTCCTTTCTATTTTTCATGCATACATTCGGGACAATGTATTGTTCTAGGTGGGGGTGGGATGAGTATTTATCTCTTTTTCTCTTGTGTTTATTCTCTCTTGTGGTTATTTTTTTTTGTGAATTCATGTGCCCTTGTTGGGCTCGTTGATTGATATGTTGTTGCATTTGTCAGGCTGATTTGAAAATTTTATTTGTGATGTGGTTGATTTTGAGCTTATGTTGGGAATTTGATTAAAGAAAGAAATATAAATGAATGAAATTTTATTGTTCTTAAATTATTAGTTCCAATGATGGGTTATTTCAAATTGAAAAATGTTTCGTGACCCAAGTTTTAATTATTGCCTTCTTTTTATAGTAGTTAGTGAATAAACTCCTATGGATTTTCTTTATACCACGGTTCTTTCCCAAGGAGCGACTTTTTTCTTTTATTTTGTTGTTGAACCGTGTGGCATTTCTAAATGATGGATTGAGAGGCGACTTTCTTAAGGGAAAATACTGAGTTTGAGTTCTTTTTGAGTTGATAATTGCAATGGTTTCTGAGAGGTACCACAAGAAAAATTTTCTTAAATGGCATGGCCGTTGAATTTTGAAAAAGAAAGGGGCATTTGAATTTGAGAAATTGAGTACACTTTTGTCATAAATTACACATTCTTTGTTTGGCTTCTTGATTCTCATGTTATCTTATTTTATGATTCTTGATGTGGTGATGAAAGTGGTGTTAAATTCTCGGAGGGTGATGCTTTGTGGAAAAGGTTTAGTTTAATTCTCTTGCATGAATAATTGTCTAGAACCTGCCTCAAGCGTGACTCAAGGCAAAATCCTAGATGAGGTTGTACTTTGAAGATGATTTTATGCTTTCTTTTTGATAGCTACTTTACCTATATGACTCCTTGAATATGAATCTTTGTTAGTCAATGTTGAGCCTTTAAGCCTTTTTCATGGAAACGATAGTACAAGCCCAATACCTTTTTGGTAATCCCTCTTTGGCACCCATCCTCCCTAGTGCTAATTGTGAGAAGAAATACAAAAATGATGCTCGAAGTCCCAAAAGTGTAGGAATAGAAAAGGGAAAAATGAGGCAATAGCCTAAGTTTGGGGGTTGCAAGAAGGAAAATGAGAAAAATAATGTGAACTTCAATGTGAGGTAGCACCAAATCATGAAAAGAATGAACGAATTGCTTGAGTGAAAAGAATTGAATTGTAAAAGGTGTTACCTCTTGCTCAAATAATATGAAAAGTGGTTCCTAAGTAGAGATACGGAGGGCTCTTGTTTCAGAAAATGGAATGATGTCAAGGCGAGATAAGGTGAGGGTAATCTAAGAGGAAAATGGAGTATACAATAAGAGTCACAAAAGGGCATTAGGGAGGTTCTAGTCACTAGAACTTAAAAGTCATCCTACCTTTACACCTAGCCTACATCATGACCTCCAATTCCTAAAAGTTTTTAAGTGTAGCAACTCTACATTAGTGGCTACTTACACAAAGGGCATGCCTATGGGTCAAGTTATGTACATGAGAATTTCTTTGTGAGAGTGAGCATATTTATTTCATTCTATAATCCCTTGAGTGTGAATTAATTGGTAACTAAATAAGATTCTCTCTTTTTATAAGTATCATCACCTCCTTGGGGGACATGCTTGCATGTGCCAAAAGATATAATTGAAACAAGATTGTGGTGAGCTTGAAGGCAAACCTTGAATGTGAAATTTTAATTACTTGAGAGGCTCTATAGGCTTGTTGTGAATATCAATGCCCCTTGTTTTTATGAAGGAATTAAATGTGAATCATGTCAAATTGATTGTGGTCATCTCTTGAAGCATTTGGAAAAGTGTTGAGTCTCCTTTTTCTTTCCTTTGTGTTGGTGAGCGATTTTTGGGTTCTCTAGGTTGTAATGGTCCCTTATGCATAATCTCAAATGAAATGCTTATTCCTATGTTTAGATGTAATGAATTGCATTACTACAGGACAAGAAATGGTTCAAGTTTGGGGGTTTGACGAGTTGGTAATTTACCAAATCATTAGGCTTTTAACCATGAACTTTTGCTTAGTTTCCAAATCATTTAAGAGGAATTTATGCTCTTTCTCCATAGTTTTGCAGGTATTTAATTTAAGGAGAGAAAGCAAGAACTTGGGAAAAAGCATAGGATTTAAGAAGAGGATTGAAGCTTGACCAGATGGGATCGGTTCTCCACTGGATTGGGTCGGCGAAACGCTGGCTAGAATGCAGAAGCTACTGGACGAGAGTGGAATGATCACCGGCAGAACGCGAGTCAGCTGTGAATCACTAGTGCCAGTTCCAGTTGGACCTAGGATTCACTACCCATGCACCTGAAATGCAGCGGCGTTCCACAGATGGGCACCAGCGGAACGCCGGTGACTCGCAGGTGGCACCGTTGGTAGAAAGGGAAAAATTGTCCTGCATCGAAATATAGAAGCATTTTGACCTATTTCTATACATTCTTTTGAAAAGTACCAAA
Organism: Datura stramonium; assembly: GCA_018107945.1. Lineage (NCBI taxonomy): Eukaryota > Viridiplantae > Streptophyta > Magnoliopsida > Solanales > Solanaceae > Datura > Datura stramonium. The sequence continues at coordinate 122,259 of JACEIK010003063.1, read as the reverse complement.
TTTACTATACTACATTTGTAGAGAGTGGAAAGTAGAGAATAGTGAATAGATTTTTGCTCATCTTCTTCTTCTTCTTCTTCTTCAAGGTATAAAAACCTGCATTGAGAAGCATTTGTTAGCTTAAATTTAGCTTTTGATGATAGGTATTGGTTCAGTTGGGTTAGGCTATACATAGCTAAAACCCATTTCCATGAACCCATAAGAGATTTGAGGCAAGAAATAGCTCAAATTTTATCCAAATCTTAATGGACTTATTGTTTGGGATCTGGGGGTTTGAGAAAACGCGAGGAGAAAAGACACCCCCATGGTTGAAAAACATCAGGTGTCACCTCATCCATGAATATTTATAATTATGAGTAATTAATTGATTTCCTAGTTAGTTTCCAATCCAATTGATGCACCATTCAAAAGAATACCCCTAGCTCTTGCTCACATCTGTAATTCAAGTTGGTTAGCTTGTCGGTTGATCATTCCTTGATTGAATCTTAATTGTAATATTTTAAACCCCCAAATTTTTACCTTTTTGTTCTCAATACAATGATGCTCTTTAGTTTGACTTGATAGACAACTTATGTGCCATCTAATCGCATTCCCTATGGGATTCAACCCCGACACTCGTTAGGTATATTTGTTTTGCGAACAACCGTTTACACTCTTTCTTTATGAGGAGTGAATTTTGACATTATTACTGCCTTACCATCCTTCTACTGGCGGTACCATATGTAAGAAACCCCTTTTAACTAGTAGAAGGCTAAGTCTGCACCCTCCTCTCTGGTCACCCCTATAATCTGGGTGATTTTCTACACCTCGTCAATGAACTCATGAGGATCCTCACCCACTTTCGACCCCAAAAACTCCGGAGAATTCATCCGAAGGAAGTCTTGAACTCTAGCCATCGCTATGTTCCCATCTTCAGGAACATGGGCCACTGCTCGCGATTGACACGAGTAGTCATTGCCTATGCCAACATCGATATGGCACTCCTAAATTCGGCATGAGTGACACAGCTTGGGCAAAGGATGCATTGCTAGTGGGCTCGCTAGTGCCCATCTCCATTGCCCCTTGTCATGGCCATTACCATTGCCATTCCTTCTACCATTCATCGGCATGGAGGCATAGTGACTATGGCAACATAGCATGAGTTAGAAGGATAGAGAGATACTTCATTGTATGAAATACATCATGAAAAAAGGAAAATTTCCTAAAATTTCTTGAAGCCTCTTTGTCATAAGTGTGGTGCACTTCTGATCCATGAAAAAGACTCTACTCAATGCGACTTTCAGACACTCTAGGACACTATAAACCTTTGCCTTGATATAAAGTATGTCATGATCCGAACATATGCCCCGAGATGGGAGCCACGGGACCTAGAACCACAAATGGCTCCAAGTCGACTCATGGCATGATCATAGCGGCTAAGACATACATCGAGATAGAAAGCGATAATCTAAACATGGATAAGTGGAATTCTAAAAATCATAACAATCATAGATAGAGTCGACACTTGACACACTGAAAGTCTACACAATGTCAGTAAGCCTCCCCAGCGTACGTGGTGATGGGACATCACCCCCAATAGCATGCTAAAGTCTAAAAATTAAAATAACATAATCAAATACTGAGTCAAGGTCCTCAAAATATGAGGACCCACCAGCGAGAAAAAGGGATCGGAAATGGACTATGGAGGCTGAACTTATAGTGGAGCGGTCGTCGCTCGGACTGTATCATGTGATCATGAGAATAAGGCTACATGCTAAAATTTGAATTCGAAACATGTATAGTAACAAGCTAAAATATCATATCTGGAATAGAATTAACCAAAGGCAAAACTAGAAATCACATGTGGTGTCATAGTGAAATCATAAGTACAAACTTATAAATGGAACATTGGGTCAAACCTCTTTTGTAAAACATAATATCATAAGTCATAAGCATGAATAACTAAAATTATGAGGAAAAATGGGAGACTCATCATAAGCGACACCATCATGATAGAGCTTACATGATGCCCCAACTATGACACTCAAGTTGTGAGCCATCCAAAACAGCAATCGGGCTAAAGGCACTACCATGATATTGATATCAAGCTAAAGGCTATGGGGGGAGGGCAAGCTCACAAGGACATCAATGTATAAATAGACCTTCGTTGGTGTGTAGTTCTAACACCCAGGGTTTACATGAACCCCTAGCCTCTCGGTGCTAGACACTACTCCCAAAAACATGTGGAAAGAATTTGAAACCATCATTTTCAATGAAGAACTGAAACCATCATTTTCAGCAGTGAAACCATCATTTTAACGAAGCTGAAAACATAATTTACATGCATAGTATGAAATATTAACATAGGGAGTCCTAACTCCAAACATACCATAAGCTATAACAGGGAGCATTGGCTAGCCCATATAATAAGTCGATATTATAAAGGCGAGTTGAATTGAAAACATACTTAACATGTAGGTTTCCCAAATCTTAAAAATAATGCATATTTGAAATAGACTTCATAGTCAAAATCATTTATTCATACATGGGTAATTCTTAAACATTCTTTCATGCTAGATATTTTATGTACTTGATATGGATCATAATCTTAGCTTTTCAAGAAACTTGCATAATAGAGCATAATTTTCTAAAACATGAAAATGTAAATTTCTAATCAATTTATCATATAAAATATGCCCATGAATCTCAAAACATGCTGGAATGAAGGAATCGACACATAAACAAATCAAAAGGGATTTCATAAAATTGAGTTAAAACCCCATAAGATCATATATTTAAATTAAGACTTGAGTTCATGAACCTGAGGAGTAATTTGGGCATGAGAGTGAAAGGAAACTCATGTATCCTACATACTGTGTAAGCGAAGTTCTCAACTTGTCTGGCCCAAGAGATTTGGGGAAGAATTTGAAAAGGATTCAAGCTTAATCTTCAAGGGAACTACAAAAAATTGCATGCATGGAGTTAATGAATTAAAATAGGTTAAACTCTCCTTAAACACTCCTTTCAGGGCTTAAAAGACATAATTTAGGACTTAGGATCTTAGAAATTACGGAAAAGAACTTGCGATTTCGCGGGAAAAGAAGATCACTTTGCCAGTCCCAATGAGGACTAACGAGTCGTTGGGACCAATGACGACTCGTGGCCTCACATTACCATCCTTTGGAAATTTTCCATTCACTAAACTTCCTCCAATCACGGAACACTTGGCGAATCATTAGGGACATGATGACTCGTCCCCTCTATCCATTACCGACAACGCCCAATTCATCCACTCCTCACCTCACACTCTTAACGAGAGACACCATGACTCATGGGGTTACAGAAGAATCATCACCCTACCCGTCCAAGTCCCCGGAAAAATATCATTCTTCCAAGTGAATTAATGGGTCACTGAAAAGCAGTCATTCTATGACGATGCCAATTTTACCTTTATCTACATTTCAATCCTCAGTGCGTCTTAAGGACTTTTGTGGTATTACACTTGATTTATTATTTTGGTAAACTATTATGATCGATGGACTAACGGTTTCACTTTTGAATTTTTTCTTTTCTTTTTTAGAGGCTGATTTGTATTTGGTAATCATACTTGTTCACTTTGCAAAGATCGAAGAAAAGTAGTACTCAGCGAGGACATCCACATTTTACACAGTCTAAGGCTAAGAAAATATTCTGAGACTCACCATTTCCTACTTTTACTCTCAAGAAGAATCACTCTAATATGGACTCAGATTAATCAATCACTTCATCTGAGACTATTCCCACTTTGCCTATCACAACCAATCCTAGAACCTAAATGCTCAAACTCACACTTTTGATAAAAAGAGTATAAAACGGGCGTTGTCCATAAAAAACCCGGCAAGGTTTGGGGTCAAACCCATAAGGAATATGGTAAGATATAGACTAACGCATGTATTTAAGCTTTTAGGTATGTTATCTCCAAAAAATAGGCTTTATAGAAAATAGTTATAAAATAAGATTGAAAATTGGTTGTTGTTTATCAAGATTTATAATTAATTAGGATGAGTATTGCATACATGGGTTCATATTTACTTCAAGTTTACACTCGTGATCTATCCCAATGCCCTTGTAGAACTAATAACTAAGGTTCATCCAAACGACTAGTTCGTCCTATTGGATGACTATACTCAATCAGGGTTAGGTTTCATGAGGAATTTCAATTCTGCTGTTATTAATTTATTTCAAAAATTAACTATCCTGCGACCACAACTCAATTTATAGAATGACCCATAAAGATCAAGGCTTTGTTGTAGTTCTCTTTTCCTAATCCACACTTCTCTAGGTTCAAGAAGTAAAGAACTCATGCAAGTTTTTAAAGTGCTCTTTGTTAATAAACATTAAAGATAAAGAAAATACAATACAAGTGCTTAACATTGGTTTTGAATCACTTCCATTAACCGTAGTTTATTAATTCATCATAGTTCCCACAGCTAGTTGTGGAGGTTCTAACCTCTCATAATTGTAATATTTTTATTAGCATTCATGAAAAACACATAATTGAATACTTACAATGATGATGAAACCTGTTTAAATATTGCAAGAATTGATGTTGAATAATCCAATAACAAAAAAGAAATTCAAAGAAAGAAATTTCCAAGACTTGAATTAAAATTCACAACAACTTGTATCTAATTGTGTCACTAGTCATAACATCGCCTATAATCGCTTCTTTTCTTTTGAAACTAATCTAAAATATATTTATACAAATAGTGGAACCTTCTCCTAAGTAAACGAGCTTCACAAAATTAGTCATTCCTTCACCTACGACCCATAACTGACATTCTTGAATTGCGTACCTTCACTTTCATCATGTTGGTGGTTTATATTGAATATTGCTAAGTGTTGAGACATGGTATGACAAGTACCAAACACACCACAAGTCATACAATCTTCTTGTGGCTTGATCTTTCAATTGTTGGCATCTTACATTAACTACGGATTAGCATGGTACAACTCGTACCTTTATTCCATGATCTATGGTCCTTATACATTGGATTACCGCAGTTTTCTATTGCAGTGCTTTTCCATGATTCCATGGTATGAGTCTTAGGTAGGTCTCGACTCGTGATTTCCACCGTACCGAGGATACTTCGCACATTGCAATTTCTCCTTGAAACTTTCCCACACGACTACCATGGTACAACTCTTACCCGGAATCGGTACGACTCGTACCATAAGTAAGTAGCTTGCCTTTGCTTTCTGATTTGCTCTGGACCTTTTACGATTTTCGGTACAACTCATACCATGATCAGTTCGGCACCGTCACTTGAGATCCACTCTCTCTTGATACATTTGCTGCATTTTCTCCATCATTTGCACAATTGACTCCAACATCTATTTTCCACTGAAAATGAAGTAAAAACCTCATATCCATATAAACACACCTAGTCCATGCTATTTTCCCAGGTTTAAGCATTGAAAGTGCTATAAACTCACGGCTTACATCAAGACCTTGAACTTAATACTTTTGCATGTCATCGGGCAAGAAAATAAAAATTAAAAACGATGCTTAACAAGAAAGTAAACACAGAATACGTACAGCCAACACATAATTTGCACTATGAACCATAATCAGCTAATCACCCCTTTTTCTTTTCAAACTAAGCCAGCTATGCACACATATAATCATCACAATCAATGACATGCGGGATCAAGATATGGCATCCCGGCTATCGGCAAAGAATTGAACTATCACCAATACTATTCACACGAGATAATTGGTAAATACAACACAAACCGGGTACCCTCACAGCAAATGAAGTCCCCAACACTCATAAAATATATAACATAAAGAACTTGGGACTAAACAAATAGTACTCTCACTCTCCCAAAGAAGTTTCAAATACGCTCATTGGATACCATAAGCTTGTCCTTAATTTCTCTACTTCGGCTCTTGAGACAACAAGCAAGGATCCTTTGTAGGACTTTGTTCATCTTTATAATGAGCTGAGCTCAGTGGAAAATATGAAATTGTGACAAACCCTCCTTGGCACTACATACTGGTAGCTCCACTTCCCTTTACCTATTTTTCACTTTTTGAAGCATTTTTCCTCCTTTTCTCCATTTCATGCAATATATGGGTGTAGTGTGTTTTCTCATTTCTTTGTTCCTTTTTATCTTGTATTTTCTTTTAATTTTCTTTCTCGGCTAGTCTTTTTCTTTTCTTGACACACCACCCCTCATTTTAAACACTTTTTCCTTTATTTTCCTTTTTCACCTCCCCACAATCTATGCACCCCTACTATGGCCACCCTCAACTTAAATTTTTGAGTTTGAGTTTCATAATGTCAGATGGACAAGCCAAAATAGTTCATTATAAAAAAATGGGTAAGTGTTACACCCCGTAAGTTTCTAGAATTTGATGGAGGCCTATTCGCATGTTTGTTGAGAGTTTTAGAATGCCATACGTGCGATAAAGGGCCCGGGAAAAGAGGGGCGGCGAGTGCCAAGATGGAATTTCGCAAGAGGAAGGCCAAACCGCTCTGCCCAAAGGGGCAAGTGGCACGAGCTGGGGCCTCTGTGTTAGCCAATGTGGCATGAGCCAAAATGGTGCGTTGGCGTGCCCACGTTGCCATGTTTTGCTGCAAGCATGCATATAAAGGGCCTAACCTTCAACTTTAAGTCATTTATCCATGTTTAAACGACCAGAGAGGGAGAGAGATGAAGGGTTCCTATAAATATTCATTCGATTACGCCGTCAAACACGATCCAAACTCTAAATAAACGTGGGTAGCAAGGTATTGAGATGCGGGGAGCATTCCTACGGAATTGGTTGGTGAAATTGACCGGTGGTGCGCGTCTCACGAGTATCTAAAGGTAAACGGAATTGCTCCAAATTAGTGTCAATATACTCCACAGCCTAAAGTGAGTATTTCTCCTTTTGGACTTCCGAGAAATAGCGAGTTTTGTTTGTTGTTGATCGATCCAAAGTTTGGGCTATATAGATATTCAAGTAGTGTTTTCTTCGAATATTGATGAATTTAGTTCTAATTGCTATACATATGAATGCGATTGGAAGAAATAGTGGATATTGGGCCAAGAGCTACACCGATTAGCCAGAGTCGATGGCGGAGTATGAAAAGCTAGTTTCTTCGGCAAGTTAGTAATTTTAGCATAGTAAAAAATCGAGTAAATTCTAGAAGAAAGATTCAGAAGCTGAGTATTATGCCCGGTGTGAATTCCCGGTAAGCATGTACGAGTTATTATACCATATGCGAGAATAAAATTTAGTAAATTAGTAGCGAACGGCGAAATATCATTCTAGACTTAGTATAACTGAGTATAAGGTCGGTTTAATTCGGCAAGAGATTCGGAATAGAATATCAAGATCACGTACAGTATTATCGGTTATTATACATGTTATATGCTTGATTGTTGTTGCTTGTAGAAACACGTTGTTTATGTGGGCACCCTAGAGCTTCCTTCGGCCCAGGGGTTAGCCATTTGTGTCGACTCGCTTCGTTAGAGGAGCGAGGATACGTCACTCACTGAGGTGGCATGTAAATCATAGAGACGAAGATGAGATGCGGCATTCCCATAGGAGGCTAATCGGCATTATAGCATAGCCCTTTGTCGGCGTTTGCGCCCGAGGCACAATTATAGATTACGAGATCAAAGATCTCGGATTACGTTTACAGGAGTCCTCACATTTACCCCGTAAATTCTTGACATGTAGATGACTATTCATGTTGATTAAGAGTTTTAAATTCCATACATGCTAGAAAAAGGCCGGTAAGATCGGACAAGTGCCAAGTCGCGCGTCGCAAGGCAAAAATGCTACTTATAAATCACATTCCGGGGAATGCTGACTTATAAGTCGCATTCCATGAATGAACTTATAGGTCCCAACTATATAAGCCCCCAACTTCAGTTTTATTTCATCGTTTTCCATAATTTCCATAGAACACGCGGGGAAACGGGGAGAACGAGGTTTCTTGATATTTTTAAATGAATTACGGCGCAACGCGGTCAAACTCAAATTAATCTCGAATACCGAGTATTTAGCGACAAGGAGCATTCCTACGGGTTTAGTTCCCGTGAAATTCGGCGGTGAATCCATCGTGCTACCGAGCTAAGGTAAGTGGAATTGCTCCAAGTTAGTGTCAATATACTCCTAGCCCTAAAGTGAGTATTTCTCCCTTCGACTTTCGAGAAATAGCGAGTTTTAGATCGTTTTCGATAAGCCAATGTTTGGACTATATATATATCGAAAGTAATGTTTTATTCCGAATATTAGTATTCGATTCTAATTGATATATATGAATGCGGTTGGGAGAAATAGCGGAAATGCAGAAGCAGAGCTTCGCCCATTAGTCGGAAAATCCGAAGCGAAGGTATGTAAAGATAATTCCTTCGGCAAGTTAGCCCAACATTATAGTAGATAGCGTGATGTATAGAAGATAGAATTCGAAGTCGAGAATTGAGTCAGTATAAGTTTGCTTAGCGTGTTTTGAATTTACTTAAGCATGTTTTATAATGTTATGATATATATATATATATATATATATATATATATATATATATATATTCGAATAAAATTTAGCAAACGATATCGAACAGTCGAGATAATATCTCAGAGATACAGTATAGCCGAGACGGAGTCGAATAATATCTCGATTACGGTATGAGAATCGGTATAACACAGAAAGAGTTCGAGAATGAGAAATCGAGAACACAGATAGCATTTTCAGTTCAAACATGCTTGCTATATGTGAATATTGTTTGTTGAGACATTTGACATTATGAGGGCACCCTTTGACGTCTCGCCGCCCACAGGTTAGTAGCGTAGCCGACCCGTGAGGTGAGATGCGTCACTCCAAGGAAGTGGCATGCCGTCTGCGATGAGATGAAGATGGGATGGAGCTTTCCCCATATCGAGGATGATCAGCATAGTAGTAAGTTTACCTCAACAAATGCACGCTTGCCTTGAGGGGCAGTACGGATACGAGACACAATTACGGTTTACGGTTACGATGCAGAGTCCTCAGGGCTTAGAAATAGTTATTTATATCAGAGGCCATAGGCCCGAGATGGAGACCCGGGGGCCGGTATAGGTGCTCGTAGTTAGTAGATGAGTGGGTGACTTATTTTGGATGGTTTGACACAGGGTAGAGTATTAGATTGTTTGTTGGTTGGCACTTTAGGCTTATGGGGGGCTGGTAGTCCTTGCTTATTATATATATGTATATGTATATATATTATTTATTGGCTAATAAGCAGCGGAATCGCCACGTCGACAAGTATGCTACTTCCTTATTCTCGATGCAGAAGCACGATTCAAATTCTGCTCCAGTTGACGATTCCAAATATTTCCCTACTATTGGAAGTTTCTAGTTATATTTATTTATATTGAGATGTGTTCGGTTTGCTTTGCATACTCGGTACAAGTTGTACTGACGCCCTTTTGAGGCTTGCATTACTTGCACACGGTACTCATAGGCGAGCCGATCGCAGCGTTCCAGCTAGCTCATTGAGTCATCGCTCTTGTCATCAGGAGCTAGACCGGCTAGAGGTCTATTTCCTTCTTTTGTTTACAGTATGGGTAGGTCGGAGGCCACTGTCAGAGCCATTTCTCCGATATTCATAGGAAGCACGAGATTGTGTATATATATCTCCATGTGGTTAGTTGTGTCGGACGTATTGAGGCAGTAGTTTTTTATTTATTTAGTATTGTTGATTGTGTTGGTCATGTAGGGACGTATTCGGATAGTAGTGGTGACCTTGTGAAGTCACGTAGATATTGTTTCATTATATTGAGTTAGAGCTAACAGCGGCATGAGGCCTTGTCGGCTCGCATAGGTTTCCCTACATAAGTATGATTACAGTTAGGCCCAGAAGTTATAAAATGCAATTGGCTATAGGCGGTCGGTGGGCTGTTCCCAATGGGTTATATGCTTAGATTGGTCCGAAATACGAGATAGAACGGCCGGGCACCGGATGTGCTTCGCTCGGTAGTCTAGCGTGCAGAGTCTAATAGGGCACCGGTGCAGTCATACCCCCAAGGCGGGGTGTGACACCTCGGACTCGGATACGGCTAGTCGAGGGCCTAGAGTGCCGAGATTGCATACCAGGGGCGGCGGGTTGCTCTAGTTACTAGATGAGTGGGTAAAATTGTTATTTTGGATGGCGACACAGGTAGGGGTAAACCGTTGTACACGATGGTAGTGCCTTCCGGCTTATAGAGTTTGGTATAGAGTTTCTTGTATTCTATATGTGTTATTTATTAAATTGATAGATAGTAGGACACCACATTGGCAATTATGATTCTCACCTTCTCTCAAGTCGATTAAGCTTAGTTTAGATTACGCCATCCCAGGATAGTCTTAGCCATCTTCGGTTATACACTAACTATCAGTATTACTGTCTATTTTATGTTATGTTTAGTTATTTCTTTGCATACTCGGTACAAGTTGTACTGACGCCCTTTAAGAGCCTTTGTATAACTTACTGCAGTACTCAAAGATGAAGACGATCCCTGCGTAATTCCGGCCAAGCATACGGTCATCGGCTCACATCGTGCGGAAGCACGGATAGAGGTTTATTCCTTTTCTTTGTTGTATAGTACGGGTAGGTGGCGCCTTTGTCTCGACCATCTTATTAGTATTCTTAGAGGCTTTGCAGATTGTATGTTACATTAGTTGCTCTAGGTCATGTGAGTGTCTATATTTAGTTTTTATGATGGCCGTGTACGCTTAATGGTCTAATAGTTGGTGACCTTGCCAGCCACGAGTAGTTTAGCATTTGATTCGGTGTTTTAGTGAAACTAGTCGACATGTTGGCAGTGATCGGCCCGCATAGGTTCCTTTATACTCTTTGTGGTTACGGTCAGCTTCTTGTTTTCTTATAGGAGGCTATAGGCATAGTGGTGGAGAATTTGTATTCTGTCATTATATAGCCCGTTAGTTCGATGAATCCATAGTTAGAGCCAGCTGGCACCAGAAGTACTTCGCATAGTATCAGCTGATCCCGAGTCTTGAAGTAGGGCACCAAGTGCGATCCTTACTCAGGCGGGCGTGACAAACTTGGTATCAGTAGAGTCGTATCTAGGGAATATGCAAGTCGTGCTAAGTAAGAGTCTTGTCTATGGATGTGTTGTGCACCACATACCATAGGCGGAGGCGCAAGGCATAATAGGATGGTCACTCTTTCTTCATATTGATTGCCATGAAGCTGATGCGATGAGGTTAAGTCCTAAAACTTATCATACTCTTTGTTTATAGATAAAATGACGGACAGCTGACATCATGCGGTTAGAAGGCTGGAATTGCAGTAGGGGACGGCACCAGCAGGATGCCTCATTGCTTACTTAGAATCATCTCGATTTGAGAATGCAGGCGTCATCTCAGCAGCTACAGGCAGTCCACACCCCACCAGGAGCCACTCGGGACAACATTACCTCCGACAATTCCACCGTACCTACACCCATCGGCCAAGAAATTCGAAGTGCGGTAGTTATGTTTGCACAAATGATGGCTACTCAGCGCGGTAAGTGTCACTGTAACTGCGAGTTATCAGGTATGCAGTAGTTCGAGGGTCCGAGGAATTCTTGGCACTAGTTCCCCCACGGTTCATAGGGTCGGATCGGGCGAGGACCCCCGGGACTCCTAGATCGAGATGTAGAATCTTCCGGGTCATGCATGTGACATCTGAGTCGATTGAGTTAGCGCGGTATTAGAATTGCCGGGGATATTCTTGTGTTGTGAAATATGAAAGTTGAGAAAGGTCCCGAGGGAGAGATGTTGCCCCTGGGCACATTCCGGCTTCGAGGCCTTCTGGGCCGTTATACGCATGGGAAATCCGAAAGGCTCGAATGGATCGGTTTTACTTGGGCATGGGGCAAGAGGTGTATGGGAATATGCCACCTTGATTCGATTACCAGCCGCTATGCTCCAACCTTTGTGAACACCAAGCCATCTAAGGTCCCTTCCCCAGTTTGTGTCAAATTACAGACAGAGTATATTGAAGGCATTAATGAGCCACTGCATTGCGAGAAGATATGGATATTGCTCAGTGCGAGGCCTTTGCCCGGACTATTGAGGGCCTTAGGCAGCGGCAATAGGATAGTAAGCCGAAATCGGGAACAACAACATGAGATAGATCGGATATGAGATATACGGGGAGATTTGGAGAGGAGCCTGAGCCACGGTTGTCATATAGGCCACCTAGACCCCCGCCTCCATCACGGCGGCGAGAGGGTAGATTTGGTCGCCGGGGAAAGGCCCAGTACGGCGGGGTTCTCGAGCGGTAGATTCACCCCGGTAGAGGAGGGCGGAGCGAGTAGGTATACACCCTACCTTTCCCTATTTGCGGCCGACCCCACCTTTGGGCATCGAGATATGGCTCACGGGTATTATATATGGGGGCGGGAGGTCATGTGATGAAAATTTATCGCCCGAAGTGGGGTAAGCGAGAGAGGGCATCAGCGGGGCCACGAGCTCCGGCGGCCTCGGGGTGCGGCCTCAATCCCAACCGTAGGGGCGAGGAGAGATCGGGGCCTGGTGGTACGGGCCCAAGCCATATCTATGCATTACCGGGGAGCGGGACTCGGGCGTCTCGGATGTGTGTGGTATGATGACTATTGCTCTCCTGCCACCCTTGTATTGATTGATCGAGATCTCTTGTGTCCATTGCCCCATTTGTGGCTCGAAAGTTTAGTATTGTACGAGTTGCTTGACAACCACTTTTCCATATCTACACCCATCGGTGACTCCATCTCATAGCCGAAAGGGGTTTTATCGAGGAGTGTGCGTTAGAGGTGCCGATCGTCAAGCCACGGTAGATCTGTAGAATTAGAGATGGTTATTTCGATGCCATTATAAGTATGGATTTGTTGGCGTCGAGCTATGCCAATGTAGAATGTTGGACCAAGACGGTCCGATTCCACTTTCTAGGGGAGCGATACGAGTGGAAGGTACAGCTCGCCCAAAAGATAGGTTATTTCCTACCTTCAAGAAGGAAGTTGTTAAGCGAAGGGATGCATTTACCACATAGTCGAGTCCAGGATGTTCGAGTGTGGCCTCAGAACCTCAGTCTATTCCGAGTGGTTAATGAATTCCCGGACGTACTTCCCGAGATGAGCTACCCGTTCTTCCCTCGGAAAGAAATAGATTTTGCAATTGATTTTCTACCACAGGGAACTGTTATATCAATCCCTACTATATCATTATGGCTCTGTTTGGCTTCGAGAGAACTAGGAGCATACGAAGGATCTGTTTGATAAAGATTTATTAGACGTGCTTACCATCTTGGGGTGCGTCGGTGCATTTGTGAAGAAGGACGGCTCCCTCCGCGTGTGTATAGACTCACAGGAGTTGAACAAGTTAGTCGAAATAAGTATCCTCTTCCGCAGATAGATGATTTGTTTGATCGGTTACAGGGGCCGAGATATTTCTCAAGATTGACTTAAGTCGGATATCATGAGGTTCGAGTTCGTGAGGACATTCGAAGGCGCCGGGACCAGATACGGCCATTTGAATTCCTAGTCATGTTCTTTGGGTACGACAAATGCTCCCACTTGATATTCATGGACACGATGAAAAACATCTTGAGACCATACCTAGACACATTACCGTGATAATTTTATTGATATTCTTAATTGTATTCACCAGCTCACGAGGCGAGGCCACCGGGGATCATTTGAGGAGCAGGTACTCAATTCTCGGGGGCCAGATTAGTTGTGACAAGTTCTCTAAATGTTAATTTTAATTTGTTTAAGTAGCCTTCTTGGGGCATATCGTGTGGGATCTTTGGTATATAGGTAGACACACGAGAAAATAAAAGCCGAGTAAAAACATAGCCCAGAGACATAGCACTCCGACCCGAAGTATGCGATTTTAAGGATTAACGAAATTTTTACGAGAAGATTTGTTGAGTGCTTCTCCACCATAGCAGCACCTCTCCCGGCTAAGGCGGCGCAAGCGGTAAGATTCGATGGACGGAGGCATGTGAAGCGAGTTTCCGAGGTGAAAGACAGGTTGACCTCCGCCCAGTGTAGCATTTCCCGAAAGTACGAAGGGTTATCACGGCGTTTATTATGGCAACCGGGTTTGGGTTAGGATGTGTGTTGATGCTTCATGGTAAAGTAATTGCTTATGCTTCGAGGCAACTGAAGAAACATGAAAAGAATTATCCTACCCATGACACGGAACTAGCGCTTGAGTAATCCACGCCCTAAAGATATGGAGACATTACTTGTATAGGCGTCCATGTGGATATTTTCATTGATCATAAAGCCTACGGTATATCTTCACCTAGAGAGAGTTGAATTTGCGGCAGCGTCGCTTGTTTGAGTTGTTGAAAGATTATGATGTAAATATTCTGTATCACCCGAGGAAGAGCCAACGCAGTAGCCCAGATGCCCTTAGCGGTAAGTCTATGGGGAGTTTGGCGTGACCAGGCCCGAGCGGCGAAATTGCTTTGAGAAATATACCGATTGCTTGATTTAGTCATTCGTGTAGCGAAACGAGAGGACAAAAGGGCGGTAATTCAAAACACCACGGTGTCGTCATTAGTTGTGGAGGTAAAGGAACAACAGTATGAAGATCGACCTGGTTGACTTAAAGATAGGATTCAACAAGGAAAGGCGCTGGATTTTCGGGTAACTAAGCATGAAGTGTTGCGATGGGAAGGAGCCGCCTTTGTGTTCCGGGCGTTGTGGGCTTCGCCCGGCAAATTATAGGCGAGTACATTGCTTGCTATTCTATCCACCCAGGCGTGACGAAATTGTACCACGATATCAAAGGGAATCTCTTTTGGTGGCAGTATGAAGAGCGAAATAAACGGAAATTGGCTGCCCGGTGTCTAGCGCCAACAAGTAAAAGTTGAACACTAGAAACCGAGGCGGGCTGACTCAAGACATAGCGGTGCCTCTTTGAAGTAGGAAGCAATAAATATGGATTTTGTAGCGGGATTACCCCGCATCGGGGCATAAATGATTCGATTTAGGTAATTGTTGACAGGCCCACGACAAAATAAGCCCATTTTTAAGCCTATAAGAGGCTACTTTCTTTGCGAAGTTTATGCCGAGTTGTATATCAGAGAAATAGTCAGATTGCACGGTGTTCCGGTGTCCATTATATCGACGAGAGGGTGCAATTTACAGCTAAATTTTTGGCAATCATTTCGAAGGCCTAGGGACACAGTGCTTGACTGACTTTTCACCTACGAGATAGATAAGAGCGGCGAGCACGGTATTGGCGCTCGAGGATATGCTGCGACGTGTATGTTGGAGCTTTGGAGAGGTATTTAGGATGAGCACTTACCACTTATTGAGTTCCTATAATAGTTACCATTCGGCTATCCAGATAGCGCCTTATGAGGCTTTGTATGAAGGCATCAGTACTTGATTAGGCACAGTTTAGTAAGAGAGTCGTCTTGGTTTGGGCCGGATATTCATCGAGTCGGAAGAGGAAAAGGTAAGCTTATCGAAAATGCCTCTTGGCCTCAAAGCCGCTAGAAATCGTATGTTGATTTGCGGCGCCGAAACTTGGAATTTAATGTGAATGATTGGGTATTCTTGAAAGTCTCTCCAATGAAAGGGGTGATGAGATAGGGCAAAGAAAGGCAAGCTCGGCCCAGTTATTTGCGCCTTATCAGATTCGTCAAGAATAGGCCAAGTGGCATACGGGTTGAACTTACCTCAAGGGTAGAATGCATTCACCCAGGTTTTCCACGTGTCCATGCGAGAAGTATATGGAGACCCCCTCCAAAAGTTGTCCGATTCGGGATGTCCGGAGTTACGGAGGAGGCGCGCGGCTTATGAAGAGGTTCTAGTAGCCATCTTGGACAGGAAGATTCGAAGGTTGAGAACTAAAGATGTTTAGCCTGTCAAAATGTTACATGGTGTAATAGGAACCGATAGAAAATTGCTTGGGAAGAAGAGGAAGATATGATCGGATATCTCGGTTATTTCCAACAATCGATCGATGCGTTAGTATTGTTGTTTTATGAATTGCCTTATATTATGTGTATAAATAGAGATAGTTGACTCGAGGCTGCGTGTGATGAATCTTCATAGTATTGTGTGGAGTACTTTTATTTTACTTTCTGCATTGGGAATTTGAGATAGTCCATGTGGGGAAACTACGCGAAATTTTTTTTTTTAGAATAAGTCGAGTAAGTTGAGATTCCTACAAGCAAAAGTTTACATTCGAGACGAATGTTCTTAAGGGGAGGATGTTACACCCGTAAGTTTCTAAGCGTTTAGTCGACCTATTGCATGTTGGTTGAGAGTTTTAGAATTCCATACGTGCGAAAAGGGCACAGGAAAGGCCAAGCGAGTAAAAAGTTTGAATTTCGCAAGAGGAGGATGAACATGCTGCCAAAGGGGCAAAGTGGCACGGAGTGCAGGGCCTCACCGCGTTAGCCAACGTGACACGGGCCAAAGCAGTGTGTTGTGGCGATGCCACGATTATATGTATTTTTGCTGCAAGTATATAAAGGGCCTAACCTTCAACTTTAAGTCATTTATCCATATTTAAGCGACCAAGAGGGGAGAGAGACGAAGGGTTCCTATAAATATTCATTCGATTACGCCGTCCAAGCGGGGTACAAACTCAAAATAACCTTGGTAGCGAGGTATTGAGCTGCGGGGAGCATTCCTACGGAGGTTAGTTTCGTGAAATTCGGCCCGGCGAATCGCCATCTCACCGAGCTAAGGTAAATGGAATAGCTCAGTGGAGTTTCAATATACTCCTATCCTAAGTAAGTATTTCTCCCTTTTGGACTTAGAAATAGCGAGTTTAGGCTGTTCGATAAGTCAAAGTTTGGGCTATATAGATATTCAAGTAGTGTTTTCTTCCATAATATTGATGAATTAGTTCTAATTATAAATATGAATGCGGTTGGAAGAAATAGCTAAGAATTAGCCGAGCTACACCGATTAGCAAAGAGTCAGCGAGGTATGAAAAGCTAGTTTCTTCGGCAAGTTAGTAATTCTAGCATAGTAAAATAGAGGAAATTCGAGGAAAGAAATTTTAGAAATAAGTATTATGCCACAGAGTGTGAATAAAGTAAGCATGTCGATTTATTATACCATATGCGAGAATAAAAGTCGGTAAATTGGTGCATACGGTGAGATATCATTTCCAAATTTAGTATAACTTCGATTATGATTTAGTTTAATTCGAAGAGATTCGGAGGTGAATATCAAGATCATGGGCGGTATTATCAGATTTATTATACTTGTTATATGAGATTGTTGTTGTAAGAGACACGATTGTTTTATGTGTAAGGCACCCTTAGAGCTTCCTTGCGCCCCAGGATTAATAGTTATGTTGACTCGCCCGCGAGAGGTGAGCCGTCACTCAAGGAGTGGCATGCCGTTCGCTAAAGGGCCGAAGATGGATATAGCATTCCCTCATAGCAGGCTGATCGGCATTATAGCATACCCTATCGCGCTTGCGCCGAGGCCGCAATTCTGATTACGAATCACGAGATCTCGGGTGCGTTACAGAGTCCTCCCAGGACTGAGATACGAAACCATAGTCATGGGCCGGAAGAGAGCCCAAGTTGCATACCCAGGGGGCCGACGGGATGCTCATAGTTACTAGATGAGTGGAGTGAATTGTTATTTTGGATGGAGACTCGGGAAGGGTATATAGATTGTGTGTTGATTTGTACCTTGGCTTATGGGATTGGTATAGGATTCTTGTATGCTAAATGTGTTATTTATTAAATTTGCTAGATAGCCGGGACGTCGCATTGACAAGTATGATTCTCACCTTTTCTCGATCTGATTAAGCTTAGTTTAGATTACGCCATCCCGAACGGTCTTAGCACTCATACATTATACGGTAACATCCGTATTACTATCTATTTTCACTTATGTTTAGTTATTGCTTTGCATACTCGGTACGATGTGCGCGTCCATTTGGGGGCACTGCATTGCTTGCTGCGGTACTCATAGGCAGTCGATCCTCGTAATTCCAGCCCGACACAGTCATCGGCTCACAGTCATCCGGAGCTTGACGGATAGAAAGTTTTATTCCTTTTCTTTTGTTGTACAGTACGGGTAGGTGGGCACTGTCCGACCATCTGTCAGTATTCTTTTGACAGATAGAGGTTTATTCCTTTTCTTTTGTTGTACAGTACGGGTAGGTCGGGGCCCTGTCCCGACCATCTTATTAGTATTCTTAGAGGCTTGCAGATAGTATATTCCCTGTGGTTAGTTGTACTGGTCGTGTGAGGTCGTGTCTATGTTTTAGTTTTTTTATTATGGTCGTGTGCGGCCTTAATCAGTTAATAGTTGGTGACCTTGCTGGTCACAGAGTAGTTTAGCATTTGATTCAGCGTTTTAGTGAAACTAGTCAGCATAGTGGCCTTGTCGGCCCACATAGGTTCCTTTATACTACTGTGGTTCTGGTCAGCTGTTGTTTTCTTACAGGAGGCTATAGGCCTAGTCGGCCGGAGGCTGTATTTACTGTCGTTATATAGCCCGTTGGTTCCATGAATTCAGAGTTAGAGCCAGCCTGGTACCAAAAGTGCTTAGGCTTAGTAGTCCAGTAGTCGAGGTCTTAGTAGGGTACCAGGTGACAGTCATTCCTCCCAAGGCTGGGCGTGATAGTAAGGTTAAAGGTTAATCAAAGAAAAATGGTCAATATAAGGCTCAAAATCGAGATCAAGGGATTCATCATCCTTTGGTAGGGTAATTTAGGCTAAAGTGACTCATCAATCAATAATATCCTATGATCTTCTCCTAACCAACTATCCTAAAGCCTATGCAAAGACCAACCTGGAAAGTTCTAGATCCTAAATGCAGTATTGAACTAGGTATACAACCTCACTGACTCATAGTACCAATTTGCATTCAATCTACCTATCCAGTTCATACACGGCTAAAGTACAACTAATCATGCTCATAATTTACATGCCATACAAAAATATACAAAAGTCATACAATTGTAATTAAACTACACAGCTAACATCAAGAATTTTCAATGGGGTCAATTTTTTCAAAAAAATCAAACTAGTGCATTTATTGGCTACAAATTAATTCTAACCTACTTCTAATTAAATAAAAACAACTTAAACATGTTGGTTATACTAGATAGTATGCCCGAGGGAAAAGAAATAATGCAACAAAATTCTTGAACGAATTAAAAATCCCGAAAATACAAGTACACCCCCCTTTGGAAAACATACTTCGTCCCCAAAGCATAAAATATATAAGCATAAGGGAAAGGGACATACATGCGGTGCACTACGCACTCCTATCATCCTGCAGAGGTGGTACCTCTGTTGCATCTGTGGCTCTAGTAGTGGCTGGCGCACTCAAGTGTACATCTATTGGGTGATTGATTACCCCCTATATCATACTCGGTCACTTTCGCGACCTCAGGATCAACTTCGGCTGAATGTGGCTCCCTTGAAGGGTCCTCGCCACCCATGATCAATCCCTTGGAAGTAGTGGAGCTCCCCGCTCCTCTGGCTCTCTCCTGTAACTCCGACATATGTGCGTTGCGAGCTTGTAGGCTCTCTACTCTCGCCCACTTTCTTTCTTACTTTTCCTTCTTTTCTTCTTCTTCGAGGGATCGTTTTAATCATCCTCCAAGACCCTCTTCTTTTCTTTTCCTCCACTTGTACCTGACGGGACCTAGTATGACTCCAAGTCTAGCTCCTCATCGAGCTCAGCATCCATGTTTGGAAGAATGGGAGCTGCTATGATCGTCGGCTATCTAGATGACAACTTGGTCACTTGGCTCCAAAGAACCCCCAACTCCTCCTAGAGGCTACTAGTGTCTGACTGCTTTACTAAGCGCTCATTGAACCGGTGCTCAAATCCATCTATATGCCCATCCAACCCACTCACATCCTCCTTAATCTCTACCTTGACCCAAGGCTTGACGTTCTCTATTATTGACTGTATTTTCCTTTTGGCCACCATCAACCTCTTTGCTAGCTTTTAAAGGAATTCGTGAGGTACCAGAACATATCCAGCTGGTGTCTGGCTCGGGAGACCCGCCGGAGATACAACAGAAGTGCTACGAGATGCCTCTAAATGACCAGCCTCTATAGCCGGTGTCTCGTCCTGCTCCAATGAGGTGGGGGAATTAACCTGCTGATCTCGGGCAAAATAGCATGCCCGAGTGATGCTTGATAACTTAAATTAGTATTGTTTATCTAAGTTATTTTATACATTTTCATGTGATTTTATATAAATGTGAAGATATGTGCTAACCAACATGATTAGTCCTTGTTTTGTAGGTTTCAAT
>JACEIK010003063.1:32247-42411 GCA_018107945.1 Datura stramonium | reverse complement strand
TGTCACGGAGCCAACGCGGTGGCCCCGCCTCCGTGACATGGCTCCATCGCGGAGGGGCTCTGCCCCGGCTCCTTCCGCGGTGGTTCGACAGGTTTTACATTCGATCTTTTCTCGGGCCTTTTTCTAGCACGTATGGCTTTCAAATATGCTTAACCAACGTGCGAATAGGCCATCTAGGTGCCGAGAATCTTACGGGGTGTAACAAGCGCAACAATAGTCGTAAGAAAAAACTTTATAAAATATAACTTGAGATAATGTAACATAAACATAACCATGCATAACTCATGAGGAACAATGGCAGGACTCGTATTAACAGACACCATTATGATAGAGCTTACATGATGCCCTACTATTTTTCCTAAGTGGTCAGTTCTTCCCCTGGCTTTCCAAGAAAGGAGACGTGCATTATGGTGATATCACAGGGATCAAATAAGAAATGTATATACCTACGGTGGCTTGTAGTTCTGAGACCACGAGGTTTACCTGAACGCCGTGTCTACTCGGTGCTAGACACTACTCCCAAAAAGATGCAGATGAGGGATCGTATAGTAATCGTGAAATCATTCATGAAGTTCATGGTGAAATAAATAATAACATGATGGATCCTGCTGAAATACAAGATTATCCATGAATAAGGGCCCATGAATTGTCCAAGAGTCATAAATCCATAAATCATGAAAACCATGCATACTTGTAAAAATTAATATACTTGATATTCATAAATCCATGAAAAGTACCCTGATGTGGAATCCTTAATCCTAACTAAATGGTACACGCAACCCTTGGAGATCATCGCATTAATACATCGGAAGTGTGTAGGAATAGATTCGGAAGTGAAAAGTCGAAAACTGCCGAAAATGGGGAAAAGTCCCTCAGGACGAGCCAAGGTACGACTCGTGGGATCAAACCACGAGTCATTTGTTTGGATAGGCTTGGTTTCAATGTAGACGACGGGCGACATGACGACTCATTGTGGGAAACAATGAGTCATTGTTATCAGTCATTAGAGGAGGCTGGGTTCTTCATGTGGGCTATAATGGGTCTCCCAATGACCTGTTAGAAGATACAATGAGTCATTGGTTGTGGTCATTGTTGAAGGATATGGTTTCCAGTGGGCTTGACTGAAGGGAAACAACGACTCATCATTGGTTGTGACGAGTCGTGGTGTGGCACGTTAGAAGATAAGATGCCAAGGCCCATGAGCAAACAACGGATGATGTAACAGACCGTTGGTTTTTATTATAAGTCATCCTATCCGTCTGTTGAATGATTCTGAAAGTAGGTCTTCAGCAGTGCATACGACGAGGGACACAGGCGTTGGTTACAACGACTTGTTGGTGTTGTCCGTTAGTCCCATCTGGCTAGATTTCAGGGCAGGTTCATTAAGGATAATTTCAAATTTTTCACGATATAAGGCCCTAAACTACGTTGTTTTGGTTTTGAATAGATGGGTTTTTCAGAAAATAGCCTATTCTAAACTCTCATTAATGCATGCAAGGATATTGTAAGGTGATCTAAGGGGATTTTAAGCTTTTCTCTTCAATTCTTCCAATTTCATTCTTGGGATTCTAAGGAGAGTTAGAATTTGATAATCCCAGGTATGTAAGCCATCAATGGGTGAATTCTTCCACACTCATGCCCCTACTCTATGATTTTAGTTAATATTTATCAAAGACTCATGGGGTTTTGTATTTGATTTATGTAAAACCTAATGATTTAATTATGGGTTTTGGAATTTTTAAATCTTATCATAATCTGCGGAATTCGATACTCTTTTGAGATTTAAATTGATTATAATATTGTTGATTTTGAATTTCTAAGCAATTAATCTTAATTATGCATGCCCCATGGTCAATTGATTTATGATCTATTTTTCCATCGATGTTCTTGACAAGGCAAACATGAATTATGTTTTAAATTATGAATTTATTATGTTATTCGTTATGATTTTATGAAAATCAAGCTATATGCAAGATCTACAAGTATGTATGAATTTTACTAATCATGAATTATATTTTTGGCTGATTCACGGGCCTCATGTCATGGCTAGTTCACATATGTTCAAGCATGTTTATGATTATCATAATTTAACTATCCCATGAACTCATGTATGTATTATTATGAGCACTATATAAGTTTTGGGAGTAGTATCGAACACCGAGTAGCATCGGGGGCTTAGGTTAAGCCCCCGATCTCATGAACTACGTGCCACCATAGGTATGTTGGGATCCCTTTCATGTTAGTCCCTGGCCCAAATGGCCCTTTTCATGGTGATATAAAACTTTCATGGTTCTACCCTTGAAAAGGTATGAACACCCTCCCTACCAGGGTTACAAGTCGGGCTTCATGTGTGCTCATATGGGGTATGTCGGTTAAGAGAATCTCCAACTGTTCCTCATGATTTATGCATGTTGGCTCAAGTTATGTTAAGAAAAGCTCTTCTATTATGAATATTACTATGTTTATGTTACGAATGTTTTGAAAACCTTGATCCGCCTTATATGTTATGACGATTTACGATACGAGCATGATGTCCTACTCTTATGATCACTTATGAGTTTAATATACGTTTTAGATGTCCATTTTACTTACCTTGCAAACTAAGAACATTCCACGTACTGACCGTATACTTTCCATGTTGTATTGTTTCATGATACAGGTCCCAGTTCTCAAGCTCATCCTCACCCTAGATAGTTTCAGATTTTCTCTCAGCGCTCCTGGTGAGTCCTCATGTTCCAAGGGCTGTATGTTCGTACTCCATGTTGTTCTTTCAGTTTCTGGATGCTGGATTAGTTTGGGGAGTTGTTCCATCAATCCGCCTTTCATGTTTATGTCACGCCCTGAGACTACACCCTGGACATAACACGGTACTTGAAGTCACAAGTGACCCCAAGTCAACCCCCAGTCTATCATACATTGGTATTCTAAGTAAAACAATCTCTCTCTCTATATATATATATAGCAGGAGCTTTGAAATAACAACATAAGAGCATTTGAGAAAATAAACAAGAAGAAAACATTAAAATTTAAAACATTTGAAGTCTGAAATTAACTCTATGGCTAAAAGCCTTCTAACTGATGAGTTTTTGGGACAAGCCCCCAGCTAACTCTAAGTCTAACTAAAAACAATAACTTAACTGAATGAAAGTAAAACAAGGCCCTCGAATGATGAGGATTCACACTTCGGCTACAGTTGGGGAGGGTCTGAATCGCAACGGCTAACGATGCGGAGTCTGGAAACCTGCAGCTGTATCANCATTGTACTTCGGCTACAGTTGGGGAGGGTCTGAATCGCAACGGCTAACGATGCGGAGTCTGGAAACCTGCAGCTGTATCATGAAACAATACAATATAAAAATATGCATCAGTACTTTGAATGTACTGAATAAGTGGGAGAAAACATATCTGAATATAAAGTCTGAAATGAAATGACACGCAATGACCAATAGGTAAGCTAAACTAAACTAATGATGTAAACTGAAATGGTAAAGATGACCCTGTCTGATGGTCAAAGACATATCCTAAGTCTGAAATACTGAGTCTGGGAGACCATACTGAACTGATCTGAACTTAACTGACTAGTGGGAGAGTCCGTAGCCGAAATATAACTACATAAGCTAGACTTAGAGTCCGATGTATACACCCCACCGGTAGGACCCAATATACCTTGGCAGGGTATAAAGGCATGAATGGGTGATCACAAAAGTCTGGGGCCAATCGGGCCAAGTAATACTGTAACCTACGTTGGCAACATAGTTCTGGGAACCTAGGTGCGCTGGAACCCTGGCCCACTCGGTGCTATGTTCTACTCGCACTGGGAACCTATATTGAACTACTAAGCTGATAGCTCAAAACTGGGGTCCAAGACTAGTCAGGGACATATAATTGAATGTACCCTGAGAGCCTTATCGGACCAGATTCTAAAATTGAGTTCTAGACTAGTCAGAGCATCTTATCTGGAAGTGTCGTAACCGTATAAGAACAACTGTAAATTGAAATGGGGTCTTAGGGCTGGTCAGAGCTATATATATATATATATAAAAGTCATGAACGCCTAATGGACCAATAATCTAGATTCTAAGTCTGATTTTGATAACTGGGAGGCACCACTGACACCTCGGGAAAAGACTGAAGTCAAACTGATTAGTTGACACTCTCTGAATAGTGCTGACGAGGTTCTACGTTCTAACTGAACTAAACTACTAAGCAGCTAATAGAGAACACAACTCATTCCAACAACACGGGAATTTCATAATATGACGAAATTTCAAGAATTTAAAGGGATCTCATCCAACAAGGGTAAAATCATTCTCCTCAATGGAATAATTGCCCACTTATATATGTATATATATAATAAGAATTACTAGGATTCAGCCCAAAACACACTTTGCAAAATAGATGAAATTTAATATGCAATAATCTTTACTCGAAAATTTTGGGTTGTAATTCATCTTGGCAAGAACAACAACAATGTAGTTATGAATTGATGAAGATCATATGAATAATAAACATGAATAATAACCCAATTGAAATTAATGAAAAACCAACATGAAAATCTCTTCATATTCGAAAATCTCAAGGCTAAACTGATTGAGAAATTATGGGAGGATATTGGGGAACACAAGGGAAGGACAATTCCCTTGTTGATTTCCCACATACCTAGCTAAGAATTCCCTGAAGAAGAAGAACCGAACTTTTGTGATGAAGCAAGAACCCTAAGCCTGCTAGAGAGTTTCTTGAGAGAACTTTCGATAAATTTCTGAGATTTAACGTGACAATGAGTGGAGGAACCGTCCAAACCCTCTAATAAGTCTGAATTTAGGTCCAAAAACGATGTAGTTAGAACTTAGGAGAATAGGAAATTACTAAATAGCCCTTAGAAGATCGCTGGGAAAAACATCCAGGTCACCCTAACGAGGGACCTAACGATTCATGGTCACTGAACAAGACTCGTGGTCGCCAATCATGGACCGCACTGTCTCACATCTAAAGATTAAATGTTAAGTTTGGTAAGAGTCACCTAACGAGTTGTTGCCACTGACGACGACTCATTGTGACACTCGTCAGGTACACTGGCTAAAAACTCACTAGGGCTGGTAACGGGGGACATAATGAGTCGTTACTAGGGACCACGACTCGTTTCCCCCACCTGTCAAGTACATTACTCCACTTACAATATCCTTAACCCAGACCTAACCACGAGTGACTCAACGGGTCATGGTCAGTGACCACGACTCGTGAAGTCCCTCTTGGGTACACTGTCGCCCTTCTTAAAATTATCAAACCTCCTTCTCAAGGTTCACCTAACGAGTCATAGGGTCACTTAATGACTCGTCAAGTGAGTCATCCTATAGCTTTTCTGCAGCTTTTCCAGATTTTCTAGTTTAAGTCCCGGAATTTGATTTTGAATTTCCGGGGTATTACAATATCTCTCCCTTGTAAACATTTGTCCTCGAATGTTAGAATACAACAGGAAAGAAGAGAATAACAATCAAAATTTTCAAATACTGCTCATTTAACTCCAAAACTGTCAGAATGGCTACCTCCATTTCGAAATATATAACTGAACTGAATTTACTTTTCATACATACACCCAAAGTCGTAAAAGAAAGCTATACATGTGAATTGAATTCAACAACTAGAACAGGTCCTAAGGCAAAACTAAAATTTCAAGCTACAACAGAGTTGGTAGAGAAAAAGTGTGGGTATTTGGCAATCATATCTGCTTCGGCCTCCCATGTAGCTCCTTCGACCTGCTGATTTCTCCATAGGACCTTGACTGAAGTTATTTCCTTATTCGTCAGCTTACGAACCTGACGGTCAAGGATCTGGACTGGTACCTCCTCATATGAGAGACTATCCTTTATTCCTACGCTGTCTAATGGCACAACTGATGTTGGATCTCCGATGCACTTCTTTAGACGTGACACATGGAAAACTGGGTGTACAACTGCTAGTTCTGAAGGTAACTCTAGCTCATAGGCTACATTGCCGATACGCCTCAAAATTCTATAAGGTCGCACATATCTCGAACTGAGCTTTCCTTTCTTGCCAAACCTCATCACCTCTTTCATGGGTGAAATTTTCAGGTATACCCAGTCATCAATACAAACTCCAACTCTCTTCTCTGCACATCGGCATGAGATTTCTGATGGCTCTGAGCTATTTTCAACCTTTCTAAGATGAGCTAAACTTTCTGCATTACCTCGTGAACCGAGTCTGGCCCTATCAAGGTAGCATCACCAACCTCGAACCACCCTATAGGCGATCTACATCTTCTCCCATATAATGCTTCAAACAGGGCCATCTGAACGCTAGAGTGGTAACTGTTGTTGTATGCAAACTCGATAAGAGGAAAATGGTCATCCCAATTCCCCTTAAACTCAATCACACATGCTCTTAGCATATCTTCTAGAGTCTGAATAGTATGCTCGGCTTGCCCATCGGTCTGCAGGTGAAAAGTTGTGCGGAGTTTGACCTGAGTGCCTAGTTCCTTCCAGATGTAGGAGGTGAACTAAGTTCCCCTGTCTGAAATGATAGCCAAGAGAACCACATGAAGTCTGATTAACTCTTGGATGTAAAGTTTGGCATAGTCCTCAGTTGAGTCTGTGGTTTTGACTGGGAGGAAGTGAGTTGACTTAGTCATCTAATCTACTACTACCTAGATCGAGTCATGCTGCCATCGAGTCCAGCGTAGACCTATAATGAAGTCCATATTTACTTCTTTCCACTTTCATATGGGTATACTGATATCTTGAGTCATGCCTCTAGGTCTCTGGTGTTCTACCTTGACTTGTTGGCAGTTCGAGCACTGAGCTACAAATTCAGCGATATCTCTTTTCATGGCGTTCCACCAGTAAATATCCTGTAAATCATGGTACATCTTAGTAGCACCAGGGTGAATAGAGTATCTCGAGCTGTGTGCCTCAACCAGTATCTGCTGTCTCAACTCACCGACATCTGTTCCCTGGTAACGGAGCACACAATCTCCCCCTTTGGAGAAAGCCTCAACCTCCTTTCTGAGAACTGCTTCTTTAAGTTTAAGTAGGAATGAATCTTCATCTTGTATGGATTTGACTTTAACTACCAAGGATGAATCTGACCCGCTTTGCATTACAATACCACCTTCAGCTGAATCCACCAACTGCACCCCTAACTGGGCTAGTCTGTGAACTTCTTTCGCTAACTCCCTCTTGCCTTCCTCAATGTGAGCCACACTTCCCATAGAACGTCTGCTTAGGGCGTCAGCCACCACATTGGCTTTACCCAGGTGATACAACACACTCATGTCATAATCCTTTAGTAGTTCCAAGCACCCTCTCTAATGTAGGTTTAGGTCTTTCTGGCTGTACACATGCTGAAGGCTCTTGTGATCTGTGAACACATCCATGTGAGCCCCATAAAGGTAATTTCTCCATATTTTTAGCATGAATACCACCTCTTCCAACTACAAGTCATAAGTTGGATAATTCTTCTCATGAACTTTAAGCTGTCTGGAGGCATAACTTTGCCCCGCTGCATTAGAACGCAACCGAGTCCAACTCTGGAAGCATATAATAAGCAACCAACCCATCTGATCCTTCTGGCAAGGTTAACATTGGAACGGTAGTGAGTCGAGTCTTCAACTCCTGAAAACTCTTCTCACACTCATCTGACCATTGAAATTTCACTTTCTTCTGAGTTAGCTTAGTCAGAGGAGATGCTATAGAGGAGAAACATTCCACAAACCATAGGTAATAACCCGCTAAGCCCAAAAAACTCCTGACTTCAGTAGGAGAGGTAGTTTTGGGCCAATCCTTCACTACTGCTATCTTATGAGGGTCTACTTGTATTCCCTCACCAAACACCACATGACCTAAGAAAGTCACGGACTTTAACCAAAATTTACACTTGTTGAACTTGGTGAATAACTGGCCGTCCCTAAGTGTTTATAATGCTAATCTTAGGTGATTAGCATGGTCTTCCTCTTTTATGGAGTATATTAGAATGTCGTCGATAAATACAATGACGAACATATCCAGATATTGCTTGAAAACTCTGTTCATTAAATCCATGAAGGCTGCTGGGGCGTTTGTTAACCTGAAGGACATCATCACAAACTCGTAGTGGCCCTACCGAGTGTTGGATGATTTTTTCGATATGTCACACTCCCTAACCCTTAGCTTATTGTACCCTGACCTGAGATCGATCTTGGAGAAACAACTGGCTCCTTAAAGTTGGTCGAATAGATCGTCAATTATGGGTAGAGGGTACTTGTTCTTAACTGTGACCTTGTTCAGCTAATGGTAATCTATGCACATTCTGAGGGTACTGTCTTTCTTACGCACAAATAGTACTGGAGCACCCTAAGGAGACATACTCCTCCACGGTCCTGTTGCCCTGTCGCAAATTCATAAACTCTGCCATCTTTGCCTTTCTTAGCTCCCGAGGGAAAAATCTGTCCAAGAAAGCTGTGTGGAATTCTTCCCACTCCACTGGTCCTACTCCGGCTGGCCGCCCCTCTTTCCACTGGTCATGCCAGACTGAGCTACCCCTTTGAGCTGGTAGGCAGCTAGATCAGCACTCTCTGAAGAGCTGACACCCATAATGTGGGTAATCTTCCTGATCTCATCCATGAACTCCTAGGGATTCTCCCCTACCTTGGATCCCTAAAAAGATGGAGGGTTCATACGGGTGAAGTACCGCACCCTTGCAGCTGCTATAGACCCGTTGGTGTTCATCGACACTACCTGCTGGTTAACCTGGTTGGTGACTGTTTGGGCCAACAGTTGAATAGCCGCCTTGAATTCGAAGGTAGACACCAAATCATCTTGAGGAGTTGTGGGGGATGGTGGGGCATGTCTGTTGACATTATCGGTCCTTCTTCCATTACCGCATCTGGGAGGTATGGTTTACTGAAATGAAATAGAGCATGAATTAGAACGGCATTTCTAGAATTGAACATAACGCACGATAAAGATTATGAAAAAAAGAGTTTTCCTAATAACATCTCGTATCCTTCTCATCATAAGTGTGGGGCACTTCAAAGGACTCTACTAGATCGGCTTTTAGACATTCCGAGTATACTCTAAACCTAGGACTCAAATACTAAGTTTGTCACGCTGCAAGACTACACCATGGACGTAACACGGTACTTGAACACACAAGTGACTCCAAGTCAACCCCTGGTCTATCATACACTGGTATTCTGAGTAAAACAATATATATATATAGTGGAAGCTTTCAAATAATAGCATAAGAGCATTTAAGAAAATAAACTAGAAAAAAACATTAAAATTTAAAACATTTGAAGTCTGAAATTAACTCTGTGTTTGAAAGCCTTCTAACTGATGAGTTGCTGGGACAAGCCCCCAGCCAACTCTAAGTCTAACTAAGAATAATAACTCAACTGAAAGAAAGTAAAACAAGGACCTCGAATGATGAGGACTCACACTTCGGCTGCAGCGGAGGAGGATCTGAATTGCAACGGTTAACGATGTTGAGTCTGGGAACATGCAGCTGTATCATGAAATGATACAACATAAAAATATGCGTCAGTANCAGTACTTTGAATGTACTGAGTAAGTGGGAGAAAACATATCTAAATATAAAGTTTGAACTGAAATGGTCAAGATGACCCTGCCTGATGGTCAAAGACATGCTCTAAGTCTGAAATACTGAGTTTGAGAGACCACACTTAACTAAACTGAACTATCAAAAATTGAGTCTTAATTGAACTGACTAGTGGGAGAGTCTGTAACCGACATATAACCATGTGAGCTAGACATGGAGTCTGATATATACACCCCACTGGTAGGACCCAATATATCTTTCTAGGGTATAAAGGCATGAACTAGGTGATCACAAAAGTCTCGGGCCAATCAGGCCAAGTAATACTGTAACCTACGCTGGCAATGTAGTTCTGGGAACCTAGGTGCACTGGAACCCTGGCTCGCTCGGTGCTAAGTTCTACTCCCACTAGAAACTTATATTGAACTACTAAGATGATAGCTTGAAACTAGGGTCCAAGACTAGTTAGGTACATATAACTGATAGTACCTTGAGAGCCTTATCGGACCAGATTTTTAAACTGAGTTCTAGACTGGTCAGAGCTGCTTATCTGGAAGTGTCGTAATAGTCTAAGAACAACTGTAAATTAAAATGGGGTCTTAGGGATGGTCAGAG
>JACEIK010003063.1:15737-32222 GCA_018107945.1 Datura stramonium | reverse complement strand
AAGTCATGACCGCCTAATGGACCAATAATCTAGATTCTGAGTCAGATTCTGATAACTGAGAGGCACCAATGACACCTCAGGAAAATACTGAAGTCAAACTAATCAGTTGACGCTTTATGAATAGTGTTGAAAAGGTTCTACATTCTAATTGAACTAAACTACAAAGCAGCTAATAGAGAACACAACTTATTCCAACAACATGGGAATTTCATGATATGACGAAATTTCAAGAATTTAAAATGAAATCATTCTCCTCAATGTAATAATTTCTCACACAAACACACACACACACACACACACACACACATGTATATATATAAAATATGAATTACTAGGATATTCAGTCCAAAACACACTTTGCAAAATAGACGAAACTTAATACGTAATAATCTTTACTCGAAAATTTAGGGTTGTAATTCATCTTGGAAAGAACATCAACAATTTACTTATGAATTGATGAAGATCATATGAATAATAAACATGGATAATAACCAATTGAAATTAACGAAAAACCAACATGAAAATCTCTTTATATTTAAATATCTCAAGGCTAAATTGATAGGGAAATTATGGGAGAATATTAGGGAACACAAGGGAAGGACAATTCCCCTTTTGAATTTCCACATACCTGGCTAAGAATTCCCTGAAGAAGAAGACCTGAACTGTTGTGATGAAGGAGGAACCCTAAGCCTGCTAGAGAGTTTCTTGAGAGAACTTTCGATAAATTTCTCAGAGTAAACGTGAGAATGAGGGGAGGAACCGTCCAAACCCTCTAATAAGTCTAAATTTAGGTCCAAAACGACGTATTTTACAGCCTAGGAGAAGAGGAAATTACTAAATAGCCCTTAGAAAATCACTGAGAAAAACTACCAGGTGACCCTAACGAGGGACCTAACGACTCGTGGTAAACAGTCGTGGACCACACTGTCTCACATCTGAAGAGTAAATGATAAGTTTGGTAATGAGTCACCTAATGAGTCGTTGCCACTAACAATGACTCATTGTGACACTCGTCAGGTACACTGGCTAAAAACTCACTAGGGTTAGTAATGGGGGACATAACGCGTAGATTCTAGGGACCACAACTCGTTGCCCCCACCCATCAAGTACGTTGCTCCATTGACAATATCCTCAACCTAGACTTGACCATGAGTGACTCAATAGGTCGTCGTCAGTGACCACAACTCGTGAAGTCCCTCATTGGGTACACTGTCTCCCTTCTTAAAATTATCAAACCTCCTACTCACGACTCACCTAACGAGTCGTGGGGTCACTCAACGACTCGTTAGGTGAGTCGTCCTGTAGCTTTTCTGCAGCTTTTCCATATTTCTTTATTTAAGTCATGGAACTAGATTTTGAGTTTTCGAGGCATTATAATTTAGAGGCTTATCATACTACAAGTTGTAATCCGCCGCTATATAAGTCTTGTACTGCTTTTCCCTTTGGCTATGTTATGATTACGTTCTTCTATGTTAATTCTTCCGCTCATGTGATTGAATTAGATGTATGCTCATTCCATGGGCCAACGTGGGGTCTCTCGGGGCTCCTTGTCCCGTGTCTACGATTTGGGTGTACGTTTGGGTCGTGAAAAACATAGTATCAGAGCCATAGGTTTTGAAGTGTCCTAGGGAGTTTGAAAGTCGCGTTAAGTAGAGTCTTTTTCATGGGTGTGAAGCGTGCCACACTTATGACGAAGAGGCTACAAGATGTTTAGGAAACGTTTCCTTCTTTCATGATCTATTTTGTGCGATGAATGTCCTTTACTCTTCTAATTCGTTCTATTCGCGTTTGCAGAATCATGCCTCCACGTTGAGTAAATGCCAAGAGAAATGGAAATGGTAATGATCATGAGGTTGCCCATGATGGTGAGCATCAGCCAGCTCCACCTATTCATGATGAGCACGTACCAGAACCAGCCGCCCACGCTGAGTTTAGGGCGGCGATTCAAATGCTTGCACAGGCCATGACTGCCCAGGTCCAGAATCAGACGGTGGCGCATTTCCCTCATAATAGGAATGCAGCAGAAGCTAGGGTGAGGGATTTCTTGAGGATGAGCCCTCCAGAGTTCACGGGGTCAAGGGCGGATAAGGATCCATATGATTTCATTAAGGAGATTCTAAAGATCACGCAGGTTATATGGGTGAATAATGGGGAATGCGTTGACTTGACCTCTTATCAGCTAAAAGGGGTAGCAGATATATGGTTTAAGTAGTGGAGAGATGCCAGGGCAGGGGGGAGTGGGGGAAGGGGCAGACCCTATAGGTTGGGATGAGTTTCACACTGCCTTCATGGATCGGTTCTTCCCTCGAGAGATGATGGAGCTCAAGGTGGCCGAGTTTGTTAATATAAATCAAGGTAATATGTCAGTCCTGGAATATGAATTGGAGATCAACCGGTTATCTAAATATTCTCCAGAGTTGGTGGCGGATTAGTGGTCTCGTGTGAGCCATTTTGTGCATGGGGTAGCAGATTATTTGTACAAGGATTGTCGGATCGCCATGCTTCACCAGGACACTGATTTTCCCCGTATTGTATTGCATGCACAACAGATGGAGTCAGTCTACAGGAGGAAGAGAAAGGCCAAGAGAACCAGGACTGACAACTATGGGGTTTCTCAGGCCAGGTCAGGGGGTGGACCACGTCAACTGACCCAGCATAGGTCCATTTCCCCAGCTCCATCATCGGCCAGCATGCCATATAGGTTTAGGGGAGACCAGAGGACTAGGGCTACAGGCTCAAGGGATCATGGTAGCATGCAGGTGGAGCGCACTTTTCCAGTTTATGCGAAGTGCAGCAAGAATCATTCCGAGAGGTGCCTGGTCGGCTCGGATGCTTGTTTCGGGTGTTGCCAACCCGGACATAGGATCAGAGATTTCCTTGCAGCCAGTTCTACCGCTCAAGCAGCATGACCCCCTCAGCAGGGTGCCTCCACTAGTTCAGCAGGTGGTCAGCGCCAAAACAGGTTTTATGCCCTAGTGCCTCACCAAGAGCAGGAGACTTCACCCGATGTGGTCACGGGTATGTTGCAAGTCTTCCATATTGATGCTTATTCTTTGTTAGATCCAGGAGCTACTTTGTCTTTTATGACCCCTTACATTGCTAGTAGTTTTGGAGTTAGTCCTAAAATTCTATCAGAACCGTTCTTTGTATCCACTCCAGTCAGTGAATTAGTGGTAGCTAGGCAGGTATATAAAGGGTGTCCCATCATAGTGTTGCATAAGGTTACCTTCGCAGTCTTAGTAGACTTGGCCATGACAGACTTTGATATCATCTTGGATATGGATTGGTTGTTTTCATGTTATGCTTAGATTAATTGTAGGACCCGTGCGGTGGAATTCCGATTTTCGGGTGAGTCAGTTCTGGAATGGAAGGGTAGTTCTACTGTACCAGTCGATCGGTTTATTTCATACCTTAAGGCCAAGAAAATGATCTTTAAGGGTTGCATGTACCACCTAGTTAGGGTTAAGGATGTAGAGTCCGAGACCCCGACTATTCAGTCAGTTCCAGTGGTGTGTGAGTATCCGGAGGTTTTCCCCGATGATTTTCCAGGTATTCCTCCAGAAATGGAGGTTGATTTCGGTACTGATCTACTTCTCGATACGCAGACTATCTCCATTCCTCCTTACAAGATGGCTCTAGCCGAGCTAAAATAGTTAAAAGAACAGTTGAAGGACTTTTTGGATAAGGGTTTCATTAGACCGAGCAAGTCTTCATGGGGTGCACCGATTCTATTTGTTCAAAAGAAGGATGGGTCCCTTCGAATGTCTTAATTATCGGCAGCTGAATAAGGTCACTGTCAAGAATAGGTACCCCTTACCCAGGATTGATGATTTATTTGACCAGCTCCATGGTGCTAAGTGTTTCTCGAAGATAGATCTCAGGTCCAGTTATCATCAGCTCTGAGTTCGAGAGTGTGATATCCTAAAGACAGCCTTCAGAACCCAGTATGGACATTATGAGTTTGTAGTTATGTCATTTGGACTAACCAATGCTCCTGCAGCTTTTATGGACCTGATGAACAGGGTATTCAAGCAATATCTGGACATGTTCGTGATCGTGTTCATCGATGACATCCTTATATACTCCTGGAGCTAGGAGAAGCATTCCGTTCATTTGAGGATAGTGTTGCGAATTCCCAAGGATCGTTAGTTTTATGCAAAGTTTAGCAAGTGCGAATTTTGTCTAGACTCGGTGGAATTTATGGGTCATGTGGTTTCCAACGCGGGCATAAAGGTAGATTCTCAGAAAATTGAAGTGGTGAAGAATTGGCCCAAACTGGTGAATCCTTCAGAAATTTGGAGTTTCTTAGGCCTAGTAGGCTACTATCTAAGATTTTTTGAGGGATTTTCATCAATTGCAACCCCATTGACCGGTTGACTCAGAAAAAAATAAATTTCCAATGGCCGGAGGCTTGTGAGGAAAGCTTCCAGGAATTGAAGACCCGACTCACTTCAGCACTAGTGTTGACATTGCCCGAGGGTACGAATGGCTTTGTTGTATATTGTGATTCTTCAAGAGTCATACTGGGATGTGTGTTGATGCAGCATGGGAAAGTAATATCATATGCCTCTCGACATCTGAAATTTCACGAAAAAATTTACCCGACCCATGATCTCGAGTTGTCGCGGTGGTGTTCGCATTGAAGATATGGCAGCATTACTTTCATGGGGTCCACGTGGAATCGTCCACGGATCACAAGAGCTTGCAATATGTGGTCATGCAGAAGGATCTCAATCTTCGGAAAAGGAGGTGGTTGGAGTTATTAAAGGATTATGATATGAGTGTTCTTTACCACCCGGGCAAGGCTAATGTGGTGGCGGATGCACTTAGTCTGCCCTTTTGAAAGCTTAGTAGCTGCGAGACCTATCAAGTTCCCACTTGATCCTGCAAGTCTATAGTCTATACTTCTTTCTTTGATGGCAATCATTGGTCGCTTGCTTGATTGGAAGGACTGACTAGCAAGAGGGTCGACTGAACACCAAACTGATTTGATTCAATTTTTTCATCCTGTTTACATGCGATTTGGCGGGTCAAGTTCTTCGTTCCTCTCCTGTTGGTCGAGTTACCAGGCTCTTTAAGAAGGTGCCAGTTGACTTTCCTCTTTCTCGAAAGGGTTCCCATTGGAATATCTTCTCACTCCCTTCGTGATTCCAAGGGGGGATCCCTGTCATTCACCCATCAATAAATGGACCGTTTGTTTCGGAGACACAAGACAAACCATTCCTTTTTTTATTGTTTTTTGATCGGACTTTCTAAATCCATATGATATGAGAAGAAGAATCATAGCGTAGGGTCGGCGTAAACAATCGGTTAAAATAGTCTAATGAGAAAGCATTTGTTCATGTTCGTAGTTGCAATAAGTTTTCTCCCACATGGATGAGGGAAAGAACGAGTTGGTGAAAGAGTTCCATCGTCTTACAAGATTGGGAGTTAGATTAATTGACTCGACCGATGGAGGCATTATTGTACAAAATGGGTCAGAATCGTCCTTGGTGGTTGATGTCAAATCTAAGAAAGATGAGGATCTGATTTTGAGGAAGCTGAAGGAAGCGGTGCAGAGTCAAAAGGTGGAGGTTTTCTCCCAAGGGGGAGATGGTGTGCTACGATACTATGGTCACCTATGTGTCCCAGACGTTGATGATTTGAGAGTTCGAATATTGCATGAGGCACATGGTAACAGATATTCTATCCATACGGGATCCACGAAGATGTATCGGGACTGGTGAAAAGTCTATTGGTGGGATGGTATGAAGAAGGATATTGTAGAGTTCGTAGCCAAATGTCCAACTATCAGCAAGTGAAAGTCGAGCATCAAAGGCTGCGAGGCATACTTCAGGATATTAGCATTCCCACATGGAAGTGGGAATAGATTAACATGGATTTCGTTACAGGCCTACCTTGTACTTGACGACACTATGATTTCATTTGGGTGGTGGTAGGCAGGTTAACTAAGGCTGCACACTTTCTACCGATCAAGACCACCGATTCAGTGGATGATTATGTCAAATTATATATTCGGGAGTTCGTCCGACTTCATGGAGTGCCCTTGTCTATTATTTCGAACTGAGGTACTCAGTTTACCTCTCAATTCTAGCGTTCTTTTCAAAAGGGACTTGGGACTCAAGTTAAGCTCAGCACAGCTTTCCATCCGCAAACGGATGGCCAAGCCGAGCGAACAATCCAGACTCTTGAGGACATGTTGAGGGCATGTGTTATGGATATTAAAGGTGTTTGGGATGATCATTTGCCCTTAATCGATTTTTCTAATAATAATTAGCTATTACTCTAGTATCCATATGGCACCATTCAAGGCTCTTTACGGGCGAAGGTGTAGATTGCCCATCGGATGGTTTGAGGTTGGTGAGGCATCCATGATAGGACCTGATTTGGTTTATGATGCCATGGTAAAGGTCCAGTTGATAAGGGACTCGTTAAAAACCACTTAGCGTCATCATAAATCATATGTTGATGTGAGGAGAAGGGATCTGGAGTTTGATGTGGATGACTGGGTATTTCTAAGGTATCTCCCATAAAGGGAGTCATGCGGTTTGGCAAGAAAGGGAAACTCAACCCCCGATATGTCGGTCCTTACCGGATTATAAGAAGAATTGGTAAGGTATCGTATGAGTTGGACTTTCCATTAGAGTTATCTTCTGTGCATCCCGTGTTTAATGTGTCGCTCTTGAAAAAGTGCTTGGGTGATCTAGCTTTAGTAGTCCCGATGGACAGCGTTGGTGTAAAGGATAGCCTCACCTATGAAGAAGTTCTGGTGGAAATCTTGGATCGTCAGGTTCGGAGGCTGAGGAACAAAGAAGTAGCTTCGGTGAAAGTGTTATGGATAAAAAAGCATGTTGAGGGAGCTACGTGGGAAGCCGAAGTAGATATGATTGCTAAATACCCACATTTAGTCTCTACCAACTCAGTTTTGACTTGAGGTATCAGTCCTACTCTATGATTCTATTTAGTTTTCATGTTTAGTTCATGTGTTCAAGTTTCTTTTATGTGTATGAATATGTCTGTGAAGCATGAGATTAGTTCAGTTATGTGTTATGAATCGGAGGTAGTCATTCCGTGGAAATTTCGGTTAAAAAGATCAGTATTTGAGTATGGTAATTGTATGTCTCTGATTGCTGCTTGTTTTAACATTCGAGGACAAATGTTCCCAAGGGGGAGAATTTGTAATACCCCAGAAGTGCGTAGGAATAGACTCAGAAGCGAAAAGTTGAAAACTGCAGAAAATAAGGAAAAATCCCTCAGGACGAGCTAAGGTATGACTCATGGTATCAAACCATGAGTCGTTGTAATGAGTCGTTGGTTGGGATAGGCTGGGTGACAGTGTAGATGACGGGCGACATGATGACTCATTGTGGAAAACAACGAGTCATTGTTAGCAATCGTTAGAGAAGGCTGGGTTCTTAAGGTGGGCTATAATGGGTCTCCTAACGACTCATCAGGAGATACAACGAGTCGTTGGTTGTGGTCATTGTTGGAGGATAGGGTTTCCAGTGGGATTGAAGGAAGGGAAACAACGACTCGTTGTTGGTTGTGATGAGTCGTGGTGTGGCCAGTTAGAAGATAAGATGCCAAGGCCCATGAGCAAACCACGGACTATGTAACGGACCATTGGTTGTTAGGATGAGTCATCCTGTCCGTCCGTTGAATGGTTGCAAAAGTAGGTCTTCAGCAATGCATACGATGAGGTACACGATGGGTCGTCATTGGTTCCAACGACCCGTTGGTGCTATTAGTTGGTTCCATCCGGCTAGATTTCAGGGCAGGTTCATTAAGGGTAATTTCTACTTTTTCATGATATAAGGCCCTAAACAACGTTGTTTTGGTTTGGAAAATTTGGGTTTTTAAAAAAATGGCCTATTATAAACTCTCGTTCATGCATGCAAGGATATTGAAAGGTGATCCAAGGGGATTTTAAGATTTTCTCTTCAATTCTTCCAATTTCATTCTTGGGCATCTAAGGAGAGTTAGAATTTGATAATCCCAGGTATGTAAGGCCATCACTGGGTGAATTATTCCATACCCATGCCCCTACTCTATGATTTACTTAATATTTATCAAAGACTCATAGGGTTTTGTATTTTATTTATGTAAAACCTAATAATTTAATTATGGGTTTTGGAATTTT
This sequence comes from Datura stramonium, assembly GCA_018107945.1. NCBI lineage: Eukaryota > Viridiplantae > Streptophyta > Magnoliopsida > Solanales > Solanaceae > Datura > Datura stramonium. The sequence goes on along the minus strand of JACEIK010003063.1, from coordinate 24,082 downwards.
TAAATCTTATCATAATCTACAGACTTTGATCATCTTTTGAGATTTAAATTGATTATAATATTATTGATTTTTAATTTTTAAGAAATTAAGCTTAATCATGCCCCATGGTGAATCGATTTATGATCTATTTTTCCATCAATGTTCTAGACAAGTCCAGCATGAATTATGTTTTAAATTATGAATTCATTATGTTATTCATTATGATTTTATGAAATTCAAGCTATATGCATGATCTACAAGTATGTATCAATTTTACTAATCATGAATTATGTTTTTGGCCGACTCACAGGCCTCATGTCATGGCTAGTTCACATATGTTCAAGAATGTTTATGATTATCATGATTTAACTAGCCCATGTACTCATGTATGTATTATTATGACCACTATATATGTTTTGGGAGTAGTATCGAACACCGAGTAGGTTGGGGCATCAGGTTAAGCCCCGGGTCTCATGAACTACATGCCACCATAGGTATGTTGGGACCCCTTTCATGTTCATCCCTGTCCCAAATGGCCCTTTTCATGGTGATATCACACTTTCATGGTTCTACCCCTGGCAAGGTACAAACACCCTCCCGATTAGGGTTATAAGTCGGGCTTCATGTATGCTCATATGAGGTATGTCAGTTAAGAGAATCTCCCACTTTTCCTCATGATTTATGCATGTTATGATTATGCATGTTGGATCAAGTTATGTTAAGCAAAGCTCTTCTATTGTGATTATGACTTTGTTTATGTTACGAATGTTTTTAATACCTTGAGCCATATGATATGTTATGATGATTTACGATACGATTGTGATGTCCTACTCTTATGATCACTTATGAGTTTTATATACGTTTTAAATGTCCGTTCTAATTACCTTGAATACTCAGTACATTACACATACTGACCGCATACTTTTCATGTTGTATCATTTCATGATACAGGTCCCAATTCTTAGGCTCATCCTCACCCATAGATAGTTTCAGATTTGCTCTCAGCGCTCTTAGTGAGTCCTCATGTTCCAAGGGTTGTATGTTCGTATTCCATGTTGTTCTTTCAATTTCTAGATGCTGGATTAGTTAGGGAGTTGTCTCATCAATCCGCTTTTTATGTTTAGAGGCTTATCAGACTACAATTTGTAATCCGACGTATTGTATAAGTCTTGTACTGCTTTTCCCTTTGGCTATGTAATGATTATGTTCTTCTATGTTAAGTCTTCCGCTCATGTGATTGAATTAGATGTATGCTCATTCCATGGGCCGACTTCCGCTCAAGTGTACGTTTGGGTCGTGACAAACTTTCCAGCCTTAAGGTAGGAAATGAAATGACATACAGGCATAGCTGAATTGCCCTTCCATTCTATGACTGGCTCACCTAGAAATCCGAACTCTATTGCCCTGGTTCTACAATTAACTGAGGCCTAACATGCAAATAGCCAATCCATGTCGAGGATAACATCAAAATCGGTCATGGCTAACTCTACTAAATCTGCTGAGGTGACTTTCTGAAGGACTGTGACCGGGAAACTTCTATACACCCATCTAGCTACAATTCAATCACCTACTGGAGTAGAGACTGAGAAGGGTTTCGACAAGATTTTAGGACTGACTCTGAATCTACTAGCAACATAAGGTGTCACAAAAGAAAAGGTAGCCCCTGGATCTAAGAAAGCATATACATCAAGATGGAAACCTCACAACATACTAGTGACTACATTCGGGGAGACCTCCTACTCCTGGCGGGATGTTAAGGCATAGAATCTGTTTTGGTGCTAACCGCCACCTTTTCTAGTAGATTTCGCTTGCTATACTAGGCATGCAGGTGGAGCTTCTGAACCGGACGTTGGGCCTTGTCCCTTATCACGGCCTTGTCTAGCTGCTGGGAAATTGCTGAGCATATGTCCGGTCTTTCTGAACCCGAAGCAAGCACCTGTACCCGCTAAACACTGACCCGTGTGCCCCAACAATACTTGCCGAAAACTAGGATACTGGAATCTGCGGGCCTGCTGCTCTGACCCCTAGAGCTTGATGCTCATCCTCTCTGGTCATGCCTAGGTATAGATGGCACACTCATCGCTGAAGATGATGGGACTGAAGATATCTAGTGTGACTGCTGTCGGTGCCCACCACCTGGCCTCGACTACGAGAATCTATAGTTGTCTGTCATGGCCCTCTTGGCCTCTCTCTCTCTTAGATGCGCTACCTCCATCTGCTGGGCATACAAGACTATCTAAGGGAAATCCATATCCTTATGGAGCATGGCAGTTCTACAATCCTTGTCTAGATAGTTCGCTACCCCATGAACAAACCTGTCACTCGCGCCTTCTGATCAACCACTAACTCTGGGGTGTACTTTGGTAGACGAGTGAACTAAAGGGCATATTCCTGCACTATCATCTTCCCTTATTTTAGATTCATGAACTCGGCCGCCTTTAACTCCCTCATCTCATAAGGGAAGAATCGATCTAGGAAAGCGACGTGAAACTCCTCCCAATTGATAGGGCCTGCTCTAGCTGCCCTTCTATCCTTCCACTACTTAAACCAAATGTGTGTGATCCCCTTCAACTGGTGTGAGGCCAAATCAGCACACTCTTCCCCATTCACCCCCATGACCTGGGTGATCTTCAGAATCTCATCGATAAACTCATGTGGATCCTCATCCACCTTCGACCCAAGAAACTCTGGGGGGTTCATCCTTAGAAAATCTCTGACTCATGCTGCCGCCGCATTCCTGTTCTGTGGGACATGTGCCACTACCTGCTGGTTGACCTGGGCGGTCAAGGCCTGTGCTAGCATCTGAATGGCTGCCCTAAATTCAGCATAGGCAACCAGCTCCGGTGCATAGTTCTCATGGACTGGTGGGGCTTATTGGTGCCTGTCTCCATTGCCATCCTCGTGGCCGTTTCCATTTCCATTCCTCCTGTCGTTAACTCTGTGGGAAGGCATGATTCTTCAATCGCAAATAGCACGAGTTAGAAGAATAGAGAGTCATTTCACCGCACAACATAGATCATGAAAGAAGGAAACATTTCCTAAATATCCCATAGCCTCTTCATCATAAGTGTGGTGCGCTTCACACCCATGAAAAAGACTCTACTTAACGCGGCTTTTAGACACCCTAGGACACTTCAAAACCTATTGCTTTGATACCAAGTTTTTCACGACCCGAACATGGGCCCAGATTGAGACACGAGACAAGGAGCCCCGAGAGACTCCAAGTCAACCCATGGCATGAACATACATCTAACTCAATCAAGTAAAGCGGAAGACGTAACATGATAATCATGGCCGAAATTCGAACATAACATAACAATTTGAATATACAACCCAAATATGAAGTTGAATACAATCTATTGTCTGAAAAGCCTCTATATCTAATGAGTTGATGGGACAAGACCCTGACTAACTCTCTAAATCTGAAATTGAGAATACATAAACATAACTAGATAGAAGAGGTGCCCTCGACAGATGAGGATTCACCAATAGAGACTGAATGCTAACTCCGGAACCTAGCTCGTGGTGAGGTTGAGTCTGAAGATCAGAGCCCGTATCATGAAACGATACAACATAGAGTGTGTGATCAGTACATGAAATGTACCGAGTATGCAAGGTAAGTAAAATTGCTTAACTAAGTAAAATCATTTAAAACATGCATAGTATAAAGTAACATCAAGATAAGAATTTGAGATTAGGGCCTGTATGCTATTTTCTGAAATCATAATCTAAACATAACTGAACATCATACTGAATCGAATGATCCAAAGCTGAAATCTGATAATCATAAGTAAAACTATACATTGGGTCAAACCTGCTTTAGAACATATATGTATATATCATGAATGATAACATGCATAACTGAAATCATGAGGAATAATGAGAGACTTGTCAGATAACTGACATTACCACAATAGAGCTTACATGGTCTCGACTATCACACTTAAGTGGGCAGAGCTGTCCAAAGCCTTACCAAGGATAAGGACACTACCATGATATCGATATCAAGCTCAAGGCCCCCTTGGGGTAGGGGAAAGCTCACATAGGAGGTCCCAAAATAATCTGATCATACCTACATTGGCGCATAGTTCTTAGGCATAGGGTTGACTGACCCTTAGCCTACTCGGTGCTAGACATTACTCCCAAAAACATGCATATGCTCTCAATCGTTTTTCAATGAAGCAGACCATCGTCTATTGAAGAAGCTGAATAATCATATACATATAAAATCTGAAATCATACATGACGAGCTTTGGCTCAAACCATTCCACAAGCTGAACATAATTGGGAGTCTTGACTCCAAAACCATGTGGTAAGAAAATCAACTTAAAATCATACATCAAACATGAACATATGGGCTTTCCCAATACTTAAACATGCTTGAAAATACTTGATTCACTTGAAAATATAATCATATATATGGGTAGCTTGAAAACATGTTTTTCATCAATAATATCTCAACTTTTATAAACTTCTCATGGATGGGCACTTTAATTTAAAAGTTTAAAAACATAATTATAATTGAAAAAATGTAAAACTTTCCCATGAATCATAATTCAATAATAGAAACATGCTTAAATCATTCCCATTGTGGAAACTTAGGAAATTCATTCATTGGGTTAAAACCCCATAGGATCAACACATAGATTTTCATGAATTAGAGAGGAATTGGGGCATGGATGTGAACAAATTCACCCAGTCATAGACTTAAATACCTGGGAGGATCTTATTCTATAATTTCTCTGATTGCCCAAGGAAGAATTGATGAAAACTTGAAGGAAATTGAACTTGATCACCTCTCTAGACCCTTACTCTTGCATGCATGAATAAGAATAGCCTAGAATGAACATACCCCTCTTAAACTTCACTATTCATAGCTTAAATCAACATAGTTTAGGCCTTAGTATCATAGAAATTACGGAAAAAACCTTAATTCGCAGAAAATAACTAACTTCTAGTCCCCACGAGGGACTGGACGAGTCGTTACCAAGGACCATGACTCGTAGTCGCCATTCATCATGTGCACTGCCATTTTTCCTCAGGGGTCCCCATGAGGGACCTAACGACCCATTACTCGTGACCACGACTCGTGGTCACCACTCGTTGCTTCCTCTGCCAAAACCTTAAATCATTAGCAACCTACTGGCCACGACTCACCCAAGGAATTATGGTGATTGATCATGACTTGTGCTGTCCAATCGTGGGGTGTACTGCCACTCATCCTTCATCTTACGATTGCCCCTGACCACGGTTGACCTGACGACTCATGGGGTTGACCACGACTCATGGTCAAACCCATGGTCACCCCAACTCTGAGTTTCCTGGTAAGTCAACACCCCTCACCATGAGTCATTTAATCACTCATGGTCAACCTGATGGCTCACATGACGACCCGTTCTATGACCAGGTGCAGGAAATCCTATTTTCTCAATTTTAACTCCCGAGTCTGATCTTAGGGCTTTCGTGGTATAACACATAGATGACACCAACGATCCACGGACCATTAGGGCACAAGACAAGGCTCAGGCCGGAGCTACTTTAGCCACACCTGCCGAAGCTCCCCATTCTAAGGAGGGAGCCGAGGAGCAGCCTCAGGAGTCCAGCAGTGGCTCCAATGCTGATGAAGGGTCCGATGAGGCCCAATATGGAGAAGGTGCAACTGAGGAAGGGTTTGATGAGGCTCAATCTGGAGAAGGAGATGATGAGACTGGGTGTGAGGAGGAGGCCCAAGATGATGAGGATGATCAGACTCTGCCTCCAAAGAGTTAGACCATGTGGTGGCATGTGCCTGGTGCTCAGGAAATTTCTAAGCAGGGTCTAGCTCTCACCTCCAAGAAGCACTCCAGGCGGAGTATTTATTAGGAACTGTGGATCCTGACAAGCGCACTAAATAAGATCGGGGAGATGAAGCGTATCTTCGGCTTCTATGGGTTTAATTAGATGGCTAGAACTCCTGACCGCTACAGTACTGAATTAGTCAGGAAGTTCTACGCCAATCACTCGGCAACGTGGAGCAGAACGCAAAGGATGGGAAGAGACTGAAAGAGTAGCCTAAGCTTGATAGTATGGTATTCCGGGGACAAGAAGTTGACATCTCAGAGAGGGCCATTGCTAGGATGCTTTATGGGCCTCAATTTAGAGCTCCATTTGCCACAACTAAGATCAACTAAAGAGTTGATGCCCTGAAAAGCGTTAAGCAGCTGACTTACAAGGAGAGGTAGAGTCAAGTGAAATGGCTAGCAAGGGTAATAGTCAAGGATAAGGAAGAGGTAGAGTGGGTGACTAGTGGTTGGCAGGTCACCAAAGCCTCGTTGAACATTATAGTGAAAGCTTGTTGGATACTGTTTCACCATAAATTGGCGCCGATAGTGAATGAAAACATCTTCAGTGTAGACAGAGAAGCATTGGTGGCATGTATAATGTCTAGATACATCTTGGTTCCTAGGTAGGTCATAGCGGGCTACGTCTTGGTTCCTCAGGAGTTCCTTCAAAACATGGCAAAGAGATTGATGTTGAAGGACGAGATAGAGGAGGATACTAGAGGATTACACAGTCAGCTGGACAACTTTGAGCTCTATTTTAATGAGTGCTTATCTGAGCAGCCGTACACGGGTAGCCTGAGAGTGAGTTGGGGGCTCTTCGAAGTTATGTCGCTGAGTTGTCATCTAGACAGCCTGTTGTATTAGTGGCCCCCACCATCCCTAAGCTTGATGAGGAGCTTGATAGTAGCTCAACCTCGGGGAATTCTGGGCTCCGACAGCAGATTGTGGAGATAAGGGGAAGAAAAGGGCCTCGAAGGTAGTTGATAAGGAGACCTCCAGGAAAAGGAAGAGAAAAGAAAAGAAGGAGAGCAAGCGGGCAGCAGCAGCTAGCATGCAGTCTCATGACGAGCACATGTCTGAGCTGCAAAAGCGAGTTACAGGAGCCGGGAGTTCAACTACTATGCTTGGAGAGCTCATGGGTTGTTGGTGCGCTCCAGCGCATACGCAAGCGTACGCGGTCGTACAAGTAATATAGTGGCCCTTTTTAAGAGTCGGATATCGAATCCACAGGGAATGGACCAATTCAGCGAATTATGAAGTTCATGTGTAAGATTAACCTTCACAAGTGTTGATTATAGAAGTTTTTGGTAAATTATAATTAAGTTTTGGGCTGGTGACAAAACAATCTAGAAACGATATAATAAGCAACCAGAGCTAAGGCCGGATAATCATGCAATGCTACACTTTGTAATGGTTCACGTATGAAATTATCAATTGTTGTCTCACATAGTTGGAAATGTGATGTTCATGGTCTCTCGAGCATCTAAACACGACAAACTAGCCTCACAACTACATCGTTGAGCGGGGATGTGACATCCTAGTTCGTGGGCAATTCAACTACATGGATGTGATTTACGGGGTTTGTGCTCTTGATTAGGGATTTTCGTACCTCTAATCATTTAACCTAACATAGCTTCACAACTACTTCTATGAGTGGTGGAGTGACAATTCTAAGTAGGTGTCATGCTATCATCCTGTTTTATCAACCAAGAAAGGCAATTTAGGTATATTATTTATCCTAATTGCAAATCATATCGAAAGATAAGAACTTGCTCACTACATTCCTATGTTATTGCCTAGGGTTACTCTTTCAAGCTTTTACATAGCTTAAAATGTATGTTTTCATGGTGATCAAGCATAAAAACAACCATAATAAAGAATGTAAGACAAAAAAACAATTAACAACTCAAACCAAAACGAATTCATGCATTACAATCATATCACGTGGCCTCAACCCTAGGGGAAGGGTTTTAGCCACTCATGTTCGTACAGTAACTTAAAAACATTGTTAAAGTAGAGTACTTACAAGAATAAGTAAAAGAAAATGTAATATTAGTGAACCCTAGGTGAGTTCCTCACTTCTCCCTTCGCTCCTCTATGGTTTTCAGAAAATATTTCGTGACCCCCGATTTTAGAAGCTAAGGGTTCAATTTATACTAAGCTGAAAAAAATGCAAAATTTGGCCTGTGGGTGAACAGCTCCGTGGCACGTTGGTGAACTGCTCCGTGGCACGGAGGTAACGCGGCAGCACACTGGTTTGGCAGCCCCTGCTCATATAAATTTCTTTGTTTCGTGGCACATTGTTGAACGCCCCAATGCTTCTCCGTGACACGGAGTTTACTCCAAATGTCCCATTTAGCTTGTCTCATCATCCATAATTCATCCCTTAACATTTATCTTCAATATTAGGACCATTATATTCACATTGAGCTCCATATATTAGCAATTTCAACCTACAATGAGAGCTAATCATATTTGTTAGTCCATGGCCACAAATTACACAAAATACATGAGATTATTCTTAAATTAAGGTACAACATGGGT
>JACEIK010003063.1:0-15610 GCA_018107945.1 Datura stramonium | reverse complement strand
CTTTGAGTGCACTGGTTATCGCTAGCGCCACGAGTGTAGCGGAAGAGAGTGTGCTTGCACACCTGTCTCTGCAGGATGACAGGAATTCTTAGAGAACCACAGGTATGTTCCTCTCCTAGTTCTTACATTTTTATTTTCTTTGAGGACAAAGCATGTTTTAAAAAAAGGGGGTGTACTTGTTTTTAATTTTTGACTTCGTCTGAGAGTTTTTGTTGTCGTGTTTCTTTTCCCTCGTACATGTTATCTAGTAGAACTGGCATGTTTTGAATTGTGTGTTTTGTTTAACTAGGAGTAGCTTAGGAGTACTTTACAGCTAATAAATGCACTTGTTTTGATGTTCTTGACAAATTACCCTTTTTAAAACTAAAAAAAATATGTTAGTTGTGTATGTTGACTGCAAAGAATGACTTCTATGGATCGTTTTATGACATTTAGTAGATTAGCATGTGTAAATTGTTGCTTAACTGTGCAAGAACCAGATAGTTAAAATAAATGCAAACCTGTACCATGAGTGAGTGAGGATTTTTACTTAGTTCAATACTGCGTAGAGGATCTATAACTTGCCCATTTAGTTGTTACATAGGTTGTAGGATAGTTGATTTGGAAAGGATCATAGGCCGTTTTTGTTGTAGCCCATTTTTAGCCTATATTGCCCTACGAAATGAAAAATTAATCCCTTGATCCCATGTTTGAGCCTTAAGTTGACCATTTTTCTTTAATTACCCATTCACTTTTCCCCTGTTTATAGTGAACATGTTTGGCTCTGGTCCCTCCCTAGACATTGTGAACCTCAACTCAGGCAAAATGCCTAAGTTGGGGGTGGCTAAAGTAGGGGAGCGTAGACCGATTGAGGGTGAAAAAGAAAAGAAAAAAGTCAAAGAAAAGTGTGGTGTGGTGTGAAATTTCAAAAGAAAAAAAAAGAGAAACGAGTTGAAATGTCAAAAGAAAAGAAAAGAAAAAAGAATTGAAAAAGTTGAAAAAGATACACCACACTCACAAGTGACAATTAAAAGGAGAAAAAGGGAGGAAAATTGAAAAAGATAAAATAGGGTAAAAAGGTGAAAAGTGAAGCCAAGTTGTGTAGTGGCAAGGAGGGTTAGTCACTAATATACATATCTACCACACCCAACTCGAAGCCTACATTACAAGCCAAAAAAAGTCCTATAGTGATCCTACCCTGACTGTCTAAAAAACTGAAGTAGAGAAAATAAAGGCAAGCCTATGGTATCTGATGTGTAGTATTTATAACTTCTTTGTGAGGGTGAGAGTCCTGTTTGATTAGTCCCAAGTTTCATTTATATATATCTGTGAGTTTTGGGGACTTCATTTGCTGTGAGGGTACATGGTTTGTATTGCATTCTACCAATTATCTATGTAAACAACATTAGGGATATCTTAATTCTCTGTTAATAGTTAGATGCCATATCTAGATCCCTGTATTTCATGAGTTGTAGTTGCATGTATGCATAGCTGACTTGGTTTGAATGAAAAAAGGGTTAATATCTGAGAATGGTTTGTTGTGCAAGTTTTGTTGTGTTGGTTGTAAGTCTTCTATTTTACTTTATAGTTAAGCGTCAATTTATAGTTTTTATTTTTTTTTGACTGAGGACATGCAAAAGTCTTAAGTTGAGGGTGTTGATGTGTTGTGGGTTTACCACACTTTCGACGCTTAAAACTGAGAAAATATGCATGGTCTTAGGTGTGTTTATACGGATATGATGCACTTTTGCTTTGTTTTCAGGGAAATAAGGTGTTGAAGTTGAAAGCTATTAAAGAAGGAAAAGAGTGCAAAAATTGGGCCAAGGACAGGCTTCAGTACGAGTCGTACCTTGGTGGTACGATTCATACTGTAAATCTTGGTAAACTTCAGAATGATTTCTCAAGGTACTAGCCAAGTACGACTCTTGGTATGAGTCATACCATGTTGGTACAAGACGTACTGTGAGTCGTGAAAAATATTAGAAGGATGCACTTTGATTAGTCTCATGGTATGAGTGGAAAAAGAACGAGTCGTGATGACTACCTACAACCCGTACCAAGGAGTCGTGTTAAAGTTTAGAACAAAGTTGAATGGCAGATCCAATGGTATGTGAGGAAACCAAGAGTCATAGGAACAAGGTACGTGCCGTACCAAGACACTCGTGGAAATATTTAGAGGATGTCAGATATCTCAATTCAAACCACGACAGGACTGTATGACTCGTATAAGCATTATATAAGTTGTACCAACTCCCAGCACTTAGCCAAATTCAAAACTATCAGCCATTGTATGAGTGAAGCTATGACTCATATAATCAAGTTACGAGTCGTAGGAGAAGCGGCTGCAGTTAATTAGTTTTCCCTGTTAATTTAGGAAAGATTTATAATTGTTTGTGTAAATACTTTTCTAGATTCTTTTGGTTAGTAGATATTTTTTTAGAGGACGAATATTTTGAGGAGGAATTCAACTTTTGGCAGATTCTTCTTGAGTTTTCCAATATTTTTGGGCTTTTACTTCTTTATTCTTGCAATAACCAAGTGGATTTTATTTAAATCTTCTTTGTAAGTTCTTTAATTATGTTTTCTTCAATGAATGCTAATTCTTTGCTTACAATCATGAGAGGTTAAAACCTCCACAACTAGGGTTGTGGGAACAATGGTGAATTAACATACTAGGGTTTGCACAAAGTGATTTTAAACCAATATGGATGCTTGTATTGTCTTCTCTTCATCTTTAATGTTTCTTAATGATGCACAACATTAGAACTTGTCTAAATTCTCTATTTTCTTGAACCTAGAGAAGTAGAGATTATGAAAAGAGAAGAACAGCAAAGCCTTGAATTCTATGATTCATTGTATAACTTGAGCTGCAGTCACAGGATAGTTAATTTGGAACAAATTGATAATGACTAAAATAAAATCACTCAAGAGACCTAATCAAGTAATTGAGTATAGTCATCCAATAGGGATGAACCAGTCATTCGAATGAACCTATATTATTAGTTCTACAAGCTAAATACTGGGATAGATCACAAGTGTAAAATCTAAAGTCCTCCCTAGTTAAATGCATCAACTTGATAACAACTTAAATCTTCCATATTGTTATGTGTTTACTTCTTTAAACCCCCTCCCCCATTAGGAGATAATCGAAATAAAAGTCTAAATACTAGCATTATTCTACATTCTTACCATATTTCCTGTGGGATCAACCCCAATCTTTGTTGGGTTCTTTATTGACAACATCCGTGTCATACTTTTACAGGGGTGTGATTTGAGCGTTATCAATAGGTCAGAGCCCTGTTCAGACCATCATTTTTGTTTAATCATTAGCGGCTTTATTGACTCAGTATGTATAGTATTATTCAGTTTATGTCCTTGTCGGCTTTCCATTTCTTTGTTTAGCATAGTCATGGCCTTGTCGGCATTTTAATTATTTATTTATGGTAGTTGAGACCTTATGGGTTGAGATGTTTACTCCAGTTGATTGTGATAGGTGGCTTGGAATGCCTAGGTATTACCGTGACAGACTTCTTATAGTCGACGTCTCGGTCAACTTAGCATCGAGCGCTAGTTACGCCCTCCCCCAATTTTGGGGTGTGAAAAACTTTGTATCAGAGAGATGTTGTATCCCAAGGAGTCCAAAAGTCGTGTCTAGTAGAGTCTTGCTTATGGGTATGTTGTGCACCATACATATAATTAGGAGGTTATAGGGAATATAGGAGTTTTTTCACTTTGTTCATTAATAGATCGTGTTACAGAGAAAAGATGTAAGTGGTGTTTGAAATCTAAATCGTGCCTATATTTTAGAATTCATCTTAAATACGGCAGATGGCTACAATATTTATCAGCATTGATATTGGGAAGGGTTCCATTCATCCTCCTGTCTATTAGACAAATATATTAGAGGCTCGAGGTGAGTTTCCCACTCCCCGTACCATAGTTATTTCAAGTTTTGGCCGGAGCCACCATGGAAAAAGGGATTCAGCATTTCCTGTTGTCCTAGTTCTGTTAGAGCCAGGATGACATAGAGTTGTTATCCTCCAGCACCCGTTGTACCTTCATGTGTATTAAAGGGATGAAATTTTGAGAAAACATTTCAGATGTTAACTTGAGTGGTGGAGATGCAAATCAACAGTTGGAATTGATAGCAGGTCCAGGGGAAACACTTCTAATATTTCTAGGGCCCGTGAGTTTTGAGCCTAAATGCCCCCAGCCTTTACGGATCAGTACTTTCCACGGGCACTTTAATAGGTTTGAGCTGATAAGTTTTTGTAGCTAGAGTAGGGCAACAAGAGTGTTCATGAATATAGCCTCAATTTTAATTCTTTAGCCCGATATGCTCCAAATATGGTGTGAAATATGAGCGATAAAGTCCATCAATTTTTATCAGGTTTAGGACCCCCCTGATTCACTTTTGGATCCGATTCTTGAATTNATGGTGTGAAATATGAGCGATAAAGTCCATCAATTTTTATCAGGTTTAGGACCCCATCTATTCTTAGAATGTTTGGAGGTGACTACCCAGACAGATATGACTATTGCTCAAAAGGAATATTTGATTCAACGTCTCCCAAGTACTGACACTCAATTTCTACTTTGTCCCTAAATCAGACTTCAGTTTATTTTAGCCCCTATTTTCAGGACCGACAGTAGCAGGTCATAGTGAAGGCAAGGGTAAGAGTGCAGCTTCAGGTTTAGATATGCTTCACACTGATATTATATCTTAAGTGGTGAATGGAAAGGTGGCACTGGAGTTAATCATCACTTCCGTGTTAGTGTATAAATTTTCTTACGGTTAGAAAAGTTACCGATTATATGGTGCTAAAGCATGCCTATCTCCTGTCAGACAAATAGATGGAGTTAAATAAGTACAGTTTGATATAAAGTGGCAATAGTAAAAGGATTTGTTTACAAATATATGAAATGTGTGTTTATGATACAAGGCAAAGAAAAGTTAAAGATATTATAACTAAAGTTATGTCTACCGAGGTATAACCCTCATTCGAGGACAAATGATTTTAAAGGGGGGAGGATGTTACAACCCGAAATTTTTTTTGATGATTATTTGATATTTGTATGCTATGTTAAGGGAAGCACAGGTTGTATATTGGTCGTAGGTGAGGAGAGAAACATGTACGAAGGGAAGAGAGAAGAGTATATGAAGTTTAAAAGTAAGGGCCAACTTTAAACGATCATATATCCCAATATACAATGAATTATAAGTCAACTAAAGTCCTCTGAGTCTATTTTTTAGAATATCAAACCACTCATCAATTGGAGTTCGGAGTAAAAATTTATGGGTATTTTACTGAAGCACTGTTAAGCAGTGATGGTAGGAGCGCCGCGCACCGCCCCACCTCTTATTTATTCCAAGTTGCAAGTTGCTCAATTTATTTTAAACATATCCAAACAAGAGAAGCTTGCTTAGTACCTTATTTCCTCTCTATTTTCCAGAAAAGGTGAAGGCAATCAAACCATTGAAACACCTTGGAGTCCCAAGACAAATTTCAGGAAGAAGATCGTGAAGCGTCTAGGATCGCTTCCACCAGATTACTTTGTTCGGTTTTTGTATTTGGAGTTCGTTTCTAGGAACAAAGGAGGGAGGAAACTACTCCTATATTGGTGCATATCTACTCCAACTTAAGGTAAGTATTCTAACCTTTGATTTCCTTGGAGTTTTGAGAAAGGAAATTTGGAGAAAAGTTGTTGTATTGAGTTGTGGTTATTGTATGTTCTTGAGTGCATTGCTGCTCAGGTTTTTTTTCTATAACATAATGAAGTGAGCTGCTTGGTTAAGCACTTATAATATCTCTACTTTACATATTATATACCAAGAGTAAAACAAGACAAATCATCAACCAAAGTCCAACCAAAACACAAGTTAAGTGATGGAGGTCATTTGCAAGTTGTATGTAGTGTGTTGGTGGCTGTTTTTGTTGTGTTTTGGAAGGTGTATTTGGTGTTTTTGGCTTCTTTTTGGGACAGTAACAAGCTTCATATATAATCCTTCATCACAGGATTTGAAGCAAATAAAGAGGTAAGAGTTTAACATCCTTGAACTTGCAAGAAAACACAAGCTAAAAACTAGAGTTTGAAGCTAATTAGTAGTGTTGTTTTCAAGTGAAGTTATTGTGTTGTAGCTATTCATTTTTGATAGTTGGTGCAGCTGTGTTTTTCTGGGAATATACTCTATAAATAGGGGAGTTTTCCACAAGAAGTAGTATGTGATTTTCCTCTATTGAATCCTCTAAAAAGTCTATGGAATTAAGTCTAAAGTTAGCATGTTGTAGTGTTGATTTGTATGTGTTATGATGTGAAGTATCTACTGTTTTGGGGAAGCTTATGCAGTTGTATATGTGCTGAAGTTATACCCCATTTTTATGAAGGTTAAAAACCAATAAAGCATCTGTATTGTGGTATTAAGCTAAGGATATTAAAGGTATTTCAAGTTGATGATTGAAGGAAACATCGACTAGAATGGGCTTGTCGAAACAAGGTATGTAAAGTGCCCGTTATCTCTTATTTTCAAGCACGTTTTCATGTCGTTGACAAGTCCGTAGTTCCTATGTATCTAAGTTCATATTGGCAGCATATTATGATTCTGTCCAAGGGTTGAAGTTGCTTAATATAAGCCATAATGGTGAAAGGGTTGAAGCTTGTGAAGGTAAAGCAAAAGGTGTAATTTAAACGCTTGTTGTCGTAGCTATAGATTGAGTCAGGAGACCCCTCAACGTGGGAACTGTGAGCTAGTCCTTTACTTTATGTTATATATATGTGGTGCCAAATGTGTTAAATTCTATATGCTAAGTGAAATTGTTTAAAAGGACAAGACGACACACACGAACGAACTTAATGCTAGAACATGGTACTAAGCCAGCCGAGGGTAAAGGAGGGTAACGAAATATATATTTCCTGCCATAGTTTTCCACCCTCTTATACAAATGTTTTAAGGTACATAAGGCCAAGAAGATATTCCTCGACTCCTCTCCCTTTAGCTATCTGACTAGTTAATGAGTTTTCTAACCAATATCTACGTTGAACTTAGAAAATAGAACTTGAATGTGTAAACTATCGATATGCCTATGGAACCATATTTATGGGTAGGTTATACATAGTATCTTGATGTTAGCAGGTTATACATAAAAAAAATTATATATATGCTTATGCTTACGTTCAAGTTACATGCTAAGGCGGAAAGGATTGCCTTTAGAATATCGTTATATGTTTATTAGAGCTCTTGAGTTATCTAGACCTCCTGAGAATTGTTTAAGGCTTTAAGTAGACACTTTTCATGTTCTTTGAAAGTTGTATATTCATAAGGAAGTTGATCCAAGTTTTAAAGCTGAGGTGTTAGTAACAATGGAAAAATAAGAGTAAATGTTAGATCTTTTAAGGTAATATGTTAGTTATATGCTCTCTTTCTGTAATTGATTTCAAGAAGCTTTGTATATGCGTATAAGAATTGATGGAATAGTGAACAAGAGAGTAAAGACTTAAGTGTGGAATGACGAATCATGCTTGGAAAATAAGTTAAGATGAATAAGGAAAGTAGAGCTAAGGTTGTTAACTGAGACGATAAGGGTTACGATTGTGAACAAGTTAAGAAAATGACTAGAAATATTGACCTTGTTCTAAAGACATTTGTAACACCCCAAAACTTTTCTATAAAAACTCAGACCTTGTAAGATAAACCAGGGAAAATCAGAAAATTTATCACAGAACGACCAAGACAACGAATAGTGGTCACCTCTAATGGGCCGTTGTCTCAGTTGTTGTCATCTCGATAGAATTTCCTTCCTGGAACCAACGAGGCGTAGGACGACTCGTTAGAAAAAGTAACGAGCCTTCCTATTGTCTGTTGCATCCCAAGTTCAAAAACCTACCTAACATCTCCCAGAAACAACTAGTGGAACTAACGACTCATGGTTCCTACCAATGAGCCGTTGTTTCCACCCGTAACCAAGTCCCAGGTCCTAATAGTGTTGACCATGAGTCGATGCAATGACCCATTGGTTCTACCAATGAATCGCAGCCTTTCCCATTGTCTTAGGGCCCAAATTCCCCTACCCGTGACAAAGAGAGGTACCAACAACCCATTGGTTCACCCAATAAGCCGTGGTATCCTCCCGTGGTCCTATTATAGTAAGACCAAGATTTAGGCCCAGGACCAACGACTGGTCCCAATGAGTCGCAGTATCAACCAACGACTCGTTGTATGACCCGTTCGTCCCTATCAGGCAGTTTTCTAGATTTTCTCCCAGGGTTATTTTTGTAACTTCCCAGCTTTTTAATTCCTAAACTATGTCGTTTTGGGTTATATTCAGATGATTTAGAGGGGTAATCAACGTTATATTTCATTCCTCTCATTCCCTCAGAATTCAGAACGTAGAATCTTAGTCAGGAAGCACATAGCCGGGAAAGGGTTTTGGCTTCTTCTTCTCATAATTCCTCAAGGATTTTCGCAGGAATCCTTCACTAGGTATGTGAGAATTTAGAAAGGGAATTGTCCTTCCCTTGTGCCCCCAAAATCCATCTAAATTTTTCTTATCAGTTCTAGGCCCTGAGTTTTCGAATGTGAATAAATTTTCAGCCAGATTCCGTCTATACAATATGGAATATTGTTCATGTTAATTGGTACTAAATTTCCACTACCTAGCGATCATGTTGATACTTGTTCTTGTAAAGATGGTTTTAGCCCTAGCTCTTAAATACAGTAATTAGGGTCTTGCATAATTGATTTGTATTCATGTTTCTTGATTCTATCAGTGTTGGAATCCCCATATTATTGATTTTAATTGAAATCTTAAACAGTTGCATGCTAGTCCAGTTTCAGTAAGAATATTAGCATTTTCAGTATTTTCGGAAATGTCAGNATATCAGTTATTAGAATAAAAGTTATCAGTTATTAGATATTTGTTTATTCTTTATAAGGTTACAACGCTTCCAGATAAGCAACTCTAGCCAGTCTTAGAACACCAGTTACAAAACCTTATCCGATAAGGCTCTTAGGGTACTTCCAGATAAGTATCCCTGATTTAGTCTTGGTCCCTAGTTTCGAGCTATCAGCTTAGTAGTCAGATTAGGACTATTCAGTGGGAGTAGGACTTAGCATCAAGTGGATCGGGGTTCCAGCGCACCCAGGTTTCCAGAACTACGTTGCCACCATAGGTTATTTATTGGCCCTATGGCCTCAGATTTGTGATCACCTAGTTCATGTCTTTATACTCTTGCAAGGTACATTGGGTCCTATCGATGGGGCGTATACATCGAACTCCATGTTTAGCTCACGTGGTTATATATCAATTATAGACTCTCCCACTAGAGCTCAGTTCAATTTAGCTCAGATCAGTATCTCGGATCCAGGACATGTCTATGACCATCAGCCAGGGTCATGATTGACTATATTAGATATATTTCAGTTGTTTAGTTTTCAGTATTTCAGTTGGTCATTTCATGTTATCTCATTTTAGTTACTTGCTCTTTCATGTTTATCATATCTCTCGCTTCCTCAGTATATTCCAAGTACTAACACATACCTTCTACGATGTATTGTATCATGATATAGGTGCAGGTTCGAAGCCCCAACATCATCAGTAGATTCCTTCAAGCGTTACCATTAGTAGCTTTTGGTGAGTCCTCATCTTTCGAGGACGATATTTATTTTCAATTAGTTTCTTTCAGTTAGACTTTAGAGTTAGCTGGGGGCTTTTCCCAGCAACTCATCATTACTAGATGGCTTTCATATATAGACTCAGATATTCATGATTGTTTTTCAGATATATGGACTTTTTCAAACAAGTTTTTCTTAAATGATTTTTATTTATTTAAAGCTTCCACTTATGTTTACTCAGTTTACCAGTGTTATGATATACCATGAGTTGAATTGGGGTTACTTGTGACTCCAAGTACCGTGTCTCATCTAGGGTATAGACTTGGCTCATGAAAAACTTGGTATCAGAGCTAGGTTATAGAGTTTCCTAGGATGTCTGAACGCCACATCAAGTAGAGTCCTTTTCATGGGTGTGGAGCGCACCACACTTATGATGGGGAGGCTACGAGATGCTATTAGGAAAACTCCCTTTTATTCATACTCCTTATCGTGCGTTGAAGTTTAATTCCAGAAAAATTCTCCTAATTCGTGCTCTATTTCTTTTCAGTGAAATTATGCCTCCAAGACAAGGAAACGGAAGAAGGGCTAGCAACGCTAACCGACCTGACCCACCAGCTCCAGCAGCCCCTCAAGACGATCAAGTGTCCTCAGCAGAATTCTAAGCGGCAATCTAGCTGCTAGCTCAGACAGTGACAAACTAAGTGAACCAGCAGGTGGTTCTAGTAAACTAAAACGGATCTTCAGCAGCTGCTAGGGTTCGGGACTTCACCCGAATGAACCCTCCACCCTTTCATGGATCCAAGGTAGGAGAGGACTCACGGGAGTTTGTAGATGAGGCGCGGAAGATCACCTAGATTATGGGCGTTAGTTCCGCGGAGTGTGTTGATCTGGCTGCCTACCAATTAAAATGGGTGGCACAGATTCGGTACGATCAGTGGAAGGAAGAGAGACCAGCAGGAGAGAAACCGGTAGAGTGGGAAGAGTTCACCACAACATTCTTAGATAGATTCTTCCCCCGGGAGTTAAGGGAGGCTAAGTTCACAGAGTTCATGAACTTAAAGTAGGCGTAACAGGACCGTGGAGGAATATGCATTGGAGTTCACTTAGTTGTCGAGGTATGCTCCAGAGATAGTAGTCGGGCCAAGGGGCTTGCATGATTAAGCTCGTCAATGGAGTATCAAACTTGGTACTTAAGGAGTGCAGGACTGCGATGCTCATAAAAGATATTGACCGCTCCAGCCTCATCATTCATGCCCAGCAGATTGAGGCAGAAAAGTCGAAAGATCTTGAGCAGAAGAAGAAGCGGGCTAGAACTGGTCAATCAGATTATGGCCACCAGAGGTATGGCGGTAGTAGCCGCCCAGAGCAGCACCAGCAGATGACTCCAACACCCACCTCATCCACTGCCCCTACTTTCCAGTCCCACAAGGATCGGAAGGATGGAGCATCTAGCTCTCAGTCCCATACTCACAATGTCAGCAATCGCTACCTGCTTGACCTAAGTGTGGAAAGAACTATCTAGATGAATGCCTCCAAGGAAAAGAAGGTTGCTTTGGGTGTGGACAACTAGGTCACCGGCTAAGGGAGTGTTCGTCCACAGGACGGGGGAAATCACAGTCTACCACTTCAGTAGCTCCAGCAGGCCGACTAGCTCAACAGGACAACACTTCAAGTACGGATGGCGATCAGGGCCAAAATCGCTTTTATGCTTTGTCCTCTCATCATGATAAAGAGAGCTCACCTAACGTGGTCACATGTATGTTACGTCTCTTCCATCTAGATGTGTATGTCATACTAGATCCAGGAGCCACACTATCGTTCGTGACTCCCTATGTAGCTAACCAGTTTTAAATTAGTCCAGAAGTCCTCTCAGAACCATTCTAAGTTTCTACCCCAATTGGTGAGTCAATTAGAGCCAGCCGGGTGTATAGAAACTGCCCAGTCTAAGTATTGAATAAGATCATTCCAGCTGATCTAGGGATATGGTCAATTTTGATCTCATTCTTGGCATGGATTGGCTACACTCAGGTTATGCCTCAGTAACTTACAAAACTAGAGTCATCAAATTTCAGTTTCCAAATGAGCCAATTTTAGTATGGATGGGCAGTAGTTTAGCACCTAGGGGTCGGTTTATTTCCTACCTTAAGGCAAGGAAGCTCATTACTGGAGGGTGAATTTATCAACTAGTTTGGGTCAAAGATTCCATCTCTGGACCCCAACTATTTAGTCAGTTTCAGTTGTCCGCGAGTTCCCTGATGTGTTTCCCGAAGATCTTCCCGGAGTCCCTCCCGAGCGAGAAATAGACTTCGGCATAGACCTTCTTCCAGACACTCAGCCCATCTTCATTGCTCCTTATAGAATGGCTCTAGTTGAGCTTAAGGAGTTGAAGGAGCAGCTAAAGGATCTTTTTGATAAGGGTTTCATCATGCCCAATATATCTCCATGGGGTTCTCCAGTGTTATTCATGCGAAAGAAAGACGGTACTCTTAGAATGTGTATTGATTACCGTCAACTAAACAAAGTTACAATTAAGAACAGGTATCCCCTACCCAGGATTGATGACTTGTTTGATCAGCTTTAAGGAGCTAGATGTTTCTCCAAGGTAGATTTCAGATTGGGGTATCATCAGCTTAGAGTCAGAGAATATGACATACCAAAAACAGCCTTCAAAACTCAAGATGGTCACTACGAATTCATGGTTATGTCCTTTGGACTAACATGCCCCTGCATCTTTCATGGACCTAATGAACAGGGTTATCAAGCAGTATCTAGACATGTTCGTCATTGTTTTCATTGATGACATTTTGGTATACTCCAAAAACGAGGAGGAACATGCTAACCATCTGAGGATAGTGCTACAGATGCTCAAATACTGCCAGTTGTTCACTAGATTCAACAAATGTGACATCTGGTTGAAATCTGTGACTTTCCTTGGTCATGTGGTCTCATGTGAGGGTATTCAGATAGATCCTCAAAAGATAGCAGCGGTAAAACACTGGCCAAGACCTACTTCCCCAACAGATATCAGAAGCTTCCGAGGTCTAATCGGCTATTACCGATGATTTGTAGAAGGATTTTCCTCTATTGCGCCTCCTCTGACTAAGCTAACTCAGAAAAAGGTGAAGTTTCAGTGGTCAAACGCGTATGAGAAGAGTTTTTAGGAGTTGAAGACTCGACTCACTACCACTCTAGTTTTAACCTTACCAGAAGGAACAAATGGGTTCGTGGTATATTCTAATGCTTCCAAAGCTAGACTCGGTTGCGTTCTAATGCAGCGGGGTAAGGTGATATCTTACACCTCCAGACAACTCAAGGTTCATGAAAACTATCCAACTCATGATCTCAAGTTGGTAGCAGTGGCGTTCTCTTTGAAGATATGGAGGAATTATCTTTATGGGGCTCACATGGATGTTTTCACCGATCACAAGAGCCATCAATACGTGTTTATTCAAAAGGAATTGAATCTTTATCAGAGAAGGTGGTTGGAGCTACTGAAGGACTACGACATGAGTGTGTTATACCACCCGAGCAAGGCCAATATGGTGGTTGATTCCCTAAGAAGGATGTCCATGGGGAACGTTTCTCATGTTGAAGAGGGAAGGAAATAACTGGAAAAAGATATTTAGAGGTTAGCTCGGTTGGGAGTGCAGTTGGTTGATTCTGCAGAGGGAGGAGTAGTAATGCAAAGTGGGTCAGATTCCTCATTAGTTGTTGAAGTTAAGTCAAGGCAGGATGAAGATCCCATACTGTTTAAGATAAAAGAAGCAGTTCTCAGAAAAGAAGTGAAGGCTTTCTCCAAAGGGGGAGACGGTGTGCTTCGTTACCAGGGCAGACTATGTGTACCAGATGTAGGTAGTTGAGACAACAGATACTGGTAGAAGCACATAGTTCCAGATATTCTATCCACCAAGGTGCCACTAAGATGTACCATGATATGGGATATCTACTGGTAGAACGACATGAAAAGAGACATTGCAGAATTTGTGGCTAAGTGCACGAACTGCCACAGGTTAAGGTGGAACATCAGACCTGAGGGTTTGACTTAGGATATTAGCATACCCACATGGAAGTGGGATGAAGTGAATATGGACTTTATTACAGTTCTACCTCGTACTCGCTGGTAGCATACCTCAATTTGGGTGATAGTGGATCAGATGACCAAGTCAGCACATTTCCTCCCAATTAAAACTACAGACCCAGCTAAGGATTATGCTTAAGCTGTACATCCGGGAGTTAGTCAGACTGCATGGGGTGCCCTTGTCCATTATTTCAGACAGAGGTATCCATTTTACCTTGCATTTTTGGAAGTCATTTCAAAATGGACTCAGTACTCAGGTCAAGCTCAGCACAACTTTTCACCCTCAAATCGATGGACAAGCTAAGTGGACTATTTAGACCTTAGAAAATATGCTAAGAGCTTGTGTGATCGACTTCAAGGGCAGTTGGGATGATCACCTACCTCTCATCGAGTTTGCATACAAAAATAGCTACCACTCCAGTATTTAGATGGCCCCATTCGAGGAATTATATGGTAGGAGTTTAGGTCTCCTGTAGGGTGGTTTGAAGTTGGTGATGCTACCTTGATAGGACTGGACTCAGTTCATGAAGTTATGCAGAAAGTGCAACTCATCAGGGAAAGGTTGAAAATAGCTCAAAGCCAACAGAAATCTTATGCTGATGTAAGGAGAAGAGAGTTAGAATTTGTTGTATATGAATGGGTTTATCTGAAAATTTCACCCATGAAAGGTGTGATGAGGTTTGGAAAGAGAGGAAAACTCATTCAGAGGTATGTAGGACCCTACAGGATTCTGAGGCGAATTGGCAGGGTGGCATATGAGTTAGAATTACCTCCAGAATTAGCATCTATACACCTAGTCTTCCATGTGTCACTGTTGAAGAAGTGCATTGGTGATCTGACTTTAGTTGTGCCACTAGACAGTGTGGGAGTGAAGGATACTCTCTCTTACGAAGAGATCCCAGTTCAGATCCTAGACCGTCAGGTTCGTAAGCTGAGAAACAAGAAAGTAACTTCAGTGAAAGTCAAGTGGAGGAACCAGCTAGTTAAGGGAGCCACATGGGAGGCAGAAGCATACATGATGGCCAAATACGCTCATTTATTCCCTTCAAGTTCACTTCTAGCATCAGGTACCAAATTCCTCCACAATACTTTATTCAGTTCCATACTCATCAGCTCTATTCAGATTTTAAATATGCATCCTAGTTGCGTCAAATCTGTTAATATGGTTAAATCAGTTTGAGGTTTGTATTCCTCCAGAAATTAGTTCATAGTCTCAGTCTGGGGATTGCAGCTCTTTTCCCAGTTGTCCAGCAGTGCTAGCCTATTATACCTCGGAAGTCCAAAGATCAGACCTGGAGTTGAAATGGAGAAAAGTTAAAATTTGGCACCAGGCATCAGGACAGGTCATGAGGTAACCCGTGAGAGCAGCCACGAGTCGTGATGTGACTCGTGGTGTGGTCCAAGAGATGAATTTGAAATTTGGAAATTTTATACCCACGTACGTAACTACGAGTCGTGGTCAGGCCCCATAACTCGTTAGGTCAGTCATGGGAAGGGGTTATTGAGAAATGGGAGGAAGGAGGCAGTGAACCTAACGGAAAGCACCCACAAGTCGTGCTCAGTCACCACGATTCATGGGGAGAATCGTGGTCAGCTAGTTGAAGAATTATTTGGTACTAAGGGAGTGTATATGATGGGTGGTGACCATGAGTCGTGGTCACCAGTAACAGATCATGATGTCACCCGTGAATAGCCTAGGAGACCTGATGAGCAGTGTACATGATGGACGACTCCACGAGTCGTGGCCCAGGGTAATGAGTAGTTAGGTCCCTCATTGGGACCAGCTGGCAATTATCTTCTATAAATTTAGTAAGGTCTTTTCCATAATTCCTAAGTTCCTAACGCCTAAACTACATCATTTTGAGTTATGAATGATGACTTTTAAAGGGGTTAAGTTCATTTTAGGCCATTTACATTCATGCATGCAAGGTAGAAGGTGAGAG
>JACEIK010003062.1:147240-157429 GCA_018107945.1 Datura stramonium | reverse complement strand
CGTGGCATCTGTTGTTCCTGGAATATCAGTTATTATCCTGCAAATTAAATATTATTTAACAGTTAATCCTTCTGTACTGTGTTTAATTCCATATAAAACATAAATCCTACTACTATATTGTTCAATTAATTAGGGTACTCTCTGTAAGTGTTATGATAAACTACATTTTCCTTAATAGGTAATTAACTTTATGCTCTTCATTTCATCCTAACAGAAATTTTGATATTTGTAAGCAATTAATAACTTTAAATTTTTTATTTTACCTCTAATAACAAGAAAATTTTATAACCACACAAATGTTATGAGATATATAAAATCACAAATTTCAGAAGTTTTATAGTCTGCCAACTCAATGACTTTCCCATGTGATCGACAAACAACAAGACTTGGAATGGAGTTTAATTATTAGTTCATCACGATAGAAGTTTGTTGTGTAATGCCAACATTCTGCCTATGGCAAGCCCAATGAAGGGGGGCGGGTGGCCCAGGTCAGAGTCATGATCGAACATGGTGCTTGTTTGGTGGACTTAATTAAGTAATAAAGTTGCACCTTTTCTATTAGCTATAACTTTTGGCATGATAGTAAGTGCTTGATCCAAACAAGTAGTATCAGAGCCAAGGCCAAGGGTTCTCGATTTCCAAGAGTAACATGCTGCATGATACAGGTCTTAAGAGGGATTGTTGTATAACGCCAACATCCGGCCTATGNTTAGTTTAATATGATAATAATATAGTATTTTTAAAAATCGAAATTATCGGACCTGAATTTTCAATAGCTATCATGCCCAATATAGCGACAGATTAGATACCCAATCATTGGAAACAGAGAGTTCCACGTTCTATCTGCAGCTCTTTCTTCCAATAGTGTTAGAACTCCGACCATGACTTCCTACCCAGCTCCCATAAACCCGACCCAAACCCGAATAGGATGGATAGGCACAGGCATAATGGGCGGCGCCATGGCGGCTCGCCTTCTCTCCGCTGGCTATTCCGTCACAATCTACGCCCGTAATCCTTCTAAAGTTGTTCATCTTCAATCCCAAGGTGCCCTTTTTGCTGATTCCCCAGCTGATCTCGCGCGTAATAGTGATGTCATTTTCACTATGCTGGGTCACCCATCAGATGTTCGACAAATTGTCTTAGAGGGTATGATTTCATTTCTCAACCCCAATAGCGTCATTATTGATCATACCAGCAGTCACCCTGCCCTCGCCAAGAAAATCTTTGATGCTGCCCGAGAGAAGAATTGCTGGGCTGTCGACGCTCCTGTGTCTGGAGGAGATATTGGGGCGAGGGAAGGGAAGTTGGCTATTTTGGCTGGTGGAAATGAGGACGTGGTGAAGTGGTTAAACCCTTTGTTTGATGTGTTGGGAAAGGCTACTTTTGTGGGTGGACCAGGAAAGGGACAAAGCTGTAAAATTGCGAATCAGATCGTCGTTGGGGCGAACTTGATGGGGTTGAGTGAAGGATTGGTGTTCGCCGAGAGGGCGGGGTTGGATAAAAGGAAGTTTGTGGAGGCAGTGAAGGGAGGAGCAGCTGGGTCTATGGTTATGGAGTTGTTTGGAGAAAGAATGATTGGGAGAGACTTCAGGCCTGGTGGTTTTACAGATTACATGGTAAAGGATTTGGGAATGGGTTTAGATGTGGGAGCAGAGCAGGGTGAGGACGTTTTGGCGTTGCCTGGTGCTGCATTGAATAAGCAGCTGTTTTCTGCCATGGTTGCTAATGGAGATGGGAAGCTTGGCACCCAAGGACTTATTACTGTTATAGAGAGGATCAATGGCAAGTGAGATCAGGAAATCTTAATCTTGTGACAATGTTCTTGTTGACTTGGGTATCTTTGCATCCCATCAGTTGCAGTTGCAGCTATATTGGTGAGTTTGGATTTGGCTGTTTGAATCTGTCTCTCATTGAAGATACTTGGTAAATTGATGAATACTATCACAATTTGTTTGACACTACTGTGCTGGTATTGGCCGTCATTGGTATATACTATATACTCACTCTGCTTTTATTTGTTTGTATCTCTAATTTTTACGATAGAGATTCTTTTTGAAACAGAATAGAAAGAAAAATAAGATAAATGGAGGGAGTACACCAGAAGTAATAATTATGGATTGGTCATTACGGCCATTATAATTGATGCTGTACTCAATTTTCAGGTCATGCCTAAACAGCACGATGCTAGTTGAAACAATGGTTTCATTTATAACAATAATATATACGGTTTAATTTTACAATATAAATTTAGGAAGAATAAATTATACACAAATTTAATCTCATATTTTTGTGGAATAAAGATGTTATTTCATATATTTGTTTCAACAAACATTTACACCTTATTTTTCACTCATTAGTCAGACATCAAAAAACAAGTGAGTTTTTATTTTCCTAGAAAATATTTCAAAATTTATTCTTAAGACACATAGAAATTGAGTTCTGGACATATATCATTTTCCTTTCAAAAGTATTTGAAGCCTAGCTGCCCCCAATGTTTATATTAATTGTTGATTCATATACCACCGCTACTTTAGTAATCGATCAAAACGATTTCTGAGGTGCGTTCTTAGGTAAACAATTTTCTCCAAAAGAATATAATACATGTCTCTATAGATGGTAAATGAGCGGGTTAGGTTAAATTTAAATTGATCAAAATAGATTGAGTTTATAAGTGGACGATCCGCTCAAAAATTACCTGGACTGAAATGAATTAAAATGAAACAGGTCAAATTTCAACCTGCCAAATTATTATTAATTTTTTTATAAATATTTTGATAAAATCTCTCATGAATCAATTTGGGATAGATATCAATTAAAATTTTGATGGACTAAAATGGACTAAACTGAAAAAAAATGAACTAATAAATGAACGGATTAATAATCAACTCCAATTTATGTGAATTATGATTTAGCGGTAATGTTGCGAGTTCTATATGTGACATTCCCAAGAGAGACAGATTAGCGTCAAGGGAAAAAATGGAGAATTTACATAAAAGAAAGACGTATAAGAGGCCTTACATGGTAAAATTAGAGGGCTGAGTTGGCAAAATAAAAAGAGATTTTAACTACTTTTTAAAATCAGAATAATTGAATAAAGCGGCAACTCACAGCTTTCCATGAGCTTTTCATAATTCTAATTTTCGATCAATTGTCAATAATAATCAATGACACATTTATGATGCTTTCTTTTGCTCTTCACTATCTCTACTTCCCTTCTGAAATAAACTGAATCTAGGACCAGTACAAAAAACAACCTTTATTACAACAAAATTCTGATGCCCATCATTTTTCCAATAGGGAGTCCCCCCTTCAAATTCTTCAGGCCTAGTAATCATCTGGAATGACGATAAATACACCTCTTCGAATTAAGATATACATCGTGTTGCAGAATATCTAGGATCCCATCTACAAGGAACTCGTTCCGATGTCTGCCTGGCTGGTAATAAACTGGTAAAAAGAAAGAAGGCTCATTCAGAATAAAATTTAAACGAGATGGCAGTACTATCTTTGAGAATACAAGTTTCCCCCTATAATCTAAGTGACAAGCTATTGAATACAAGCTTCCACTCACTTACCCTATTTTTCAGCTCCATTCCATCAGGAATAACTATTTTCATGCCTGGTCTTGCAGCAATACTGACTTTCCCCTAAATTTTCAAATAAAAACAATCATAAAGTATTAGAGAGCATTTTGAAAGAAAAACAGACGTCTAATAGTTCCCTTCTGGGAAAAAAAAAAAGAGTAAAAATCCTGAATATACTGCTTACAATAAAAAAGAATGAATCAGAGCAGGTAGCATGTCACCACGACAA
Organism: Datura stramonium; assembly: GCA_018107945.1. Classification (NCBI taxonomy): domain Eukaryota; kingdom Viridiplantae; phylum Streptophyta; class Magnoliopsida; order Solanales; family Solanaceae; genus Datura; species Datura stramonium. Next base: position 153,616 of record JACEIK010003062.1, on the reverse strand, counting down.
AGGTATTTATTGGGGAAAAACAATGAATAAGACAAAGGCACCATTCTGATGAGATTATTGTTGTACATTTCTTACCTTTAGAATTACGCCAGTTCCAAACCAAACATCCCCAGTCACCTTCAAGCTATCAAGTTCTATAATGCTCGGAATTGACTTGAAACGACTACGAAAATCATCAACCTGATCAACAATTTAAGTACGCTTAATATATGAAATAAGTTGATTGTGAAGATAGAGGAACAAATTTACATTTCCAAACTCAAGTCCCAATTCAATTGAAGGATCCTTGGGATTTGCTCTTGCGGCATTTCTCACAAGAGTGCCTTCAGCTGAGGTGTAAAGATCTGACTGCAGAATATGATGACAAAGTTAGTCAATGTAGAGTCTAATATCATGAGTAGAAAATCCAGTTAAGAACACTACATCCCCTCAACCTGCAAAATGAGCAAATCTGATGTTCTTTCAACTGGAAGGTATCTTGACCATGGAATATCAATAGCAAATGCTCGATCGAAAAACTGGATCACATGAGAACGTAAGGTGACAAAGGATATCAGAAAGAGCAACACTAAAACAAAGATTGAACAATCTTTGATGTATATGCATAACAATATATTTCTACTTGAATGTGATATTGCTTCAAGAACATATACTTGTGACTTCTGGATAATAATACCTTTGAACTGGTATAGCCCAAGTCACTCCTTTGTAGTAGCCTCTCAACGCAGTTCATACTCATCCACCTGAAAAGAAATAACAGAGGCAAATTGATTTGACTCCTTTATCTTCTCCACCATGAAAAAATATAAAAACTAAATCACTTACATTATATTGATTGATTTGACATCCTCCTTTGACTTTGAGCCATGAAAAATGAAAAACAAAAATCCAAAAATAAGATTCTGTCATACAATGCAAATCCTTGCAAGTACAGTTCACAAATAGAAAAGTGTCAGGGGGTGCAGTGAGGAAGGAGACTGAATGTGAAAGCCTAAGTCACATGGACTTGACATTAATATTGTATCAGGCAAGGGGGTAAGGGTAAGCATCCGGTACCAGTGCATACAGGGTTTAGCAAGTCTTGTAATGTATTTTAAAAGATATACATGAAATACCCATACTCTTGTCATATTAGTTGAAATGAATAAATCAAGGCAAATGAAGATTGATCACAAACATTATGCTGGGGGAGTTGTGGAAAATATTTTGTGTAATATCAATGCATTTTTCACCTAATGGATCCTAAATCAAAGTAGAGAAAACTGATGCATCTGAACATAAACATGGTAATTCAATTTAGTGATTCCTACAATTTGATTTAGTTCTAACGAAAAACACATAACCAAGACAAATTTATTCTCCTCTTGGTTTTTTTGCTCATGGCATATAACATAACCCTTAATACAAAGATGGAAAAGTATACTGTACCCAAAATTTCAAACATATAAACTAATACTAGAACTTATAATTTATCCAAGTAACTTTTCTTCAACAGTTTGTAATCTTTTGTACTGTATAACCATTGTACTAAACACACCTTCAATTATCTCTGGTGTGATAGTGGACAAGAATTTTTTTTTATCACTCATGCTCTGCTTTAAGAACAAACATTAGATATTTAAAAAGAAAGAGAAGAATAATCACTTGAGCGCTCATTCATCACAATCCTAAGAATTGTGAGTATCCTAATTGTGCTCTGGTGTCTGGTTTTCACTGATCACTTTTACACTTGTCTGCGTATTGATTTCTTATGTTTTCTCAAAGCTTTAGAAACTACGGATGGGGTTATTTTGTTACAGTTGACTTGGTTCAGGACTTAGGGTCAAGTGTAAAACTCGGACCTTTTGCATGAAATTAAATGACGTCAGAACAGGGATGTTTTTTTTGTTTTTGAAGAAAAAGTCAGAACGGGGATATTGACAAACACCATATTGCTTTGGTCTTCTGAGAGCCACATACTGGTTTCTTATGTTTTTTCAAGATTTAAAAACTGTGGCTGGGGTTATTTATGACAGCTAACTAGGTTCAGGTCAAGTGTAAAACTCGACCTCTTGCGTAAAATTAAACGTCGTCAGAGCAGGGATATTGCCTAACAACATACTGAAATTCATACCATAACCAACCTGAATCTTTCCTTCTTGAGGCGGAAGACCCGTCTCTTGCATTCCTGAGGTGCTAGGCATAACCTGAAATACTGATAATTATAGCAGCAGCAAGCAGGTACGGGAAAGAGCTGAAATCAGCAGTTGTTTGGTGATACCTCGACGCAATGTTCTATGTTGTTCTTAATCAAATGGCTCAGAATTTCTGAATAAACAAATCAAGGAGCTGTCCAGAACACTATTACTCAGAAGATAAAAGCTTCCGATCACAAAATAATAAACATGTAATAAAACTAACTAGCACAAGGATACTTGGATCAACAACTTCGGCAAGGTTTTCTGACTGCAGTAGTAGGAAATACTCCTTACCCTGTAAAATACATTGAAGTATGTCCCTTATTCAGAATGATGTTCAAGTCAGCAAGCATAATTGAGAAAGATATTTATACGTATGTTGGCGCACTCTCTTTGGAAGTCAAAGAACTCATGCAATTCACGAAAGAATGTTCTAGATTCATTCTGTGTTAGATCAATATCATAGAGTACTCTTCCCAATTCTATCATAGTTATGAATCTCAATTTAGGTAATTTTCCTCATTTAATAATTCATTTTTCAGATAGTAGGAATTTTGTTTAGTGTAGCCTAAACTACTATACAAGGAGTATTTGTTACCCAATTCAATAAGAAGCCTTGATCCCTTTCTCCATACGATATTAGAACTTCCACAAGCTTGTGAAAAAGTAGCTTATGCCTCCTGCTTGGACAATTTTTTGTTCAAAAGTTTATCGTTCATGAATCTTTCCAGTGGCGTCCGGTGGTATCAGGCTTCTTTTTCAGTGATTATTCTGGTGACGTCATCGCCATCAACTACTATTCCAGCCATTGTTAAGTGCAACTATTCAAGCGAACATTCTTGAAACTTTTTCTTCTCTATTCCTCTTCTTGGTATTGGAGTTAGAGGTATTAGGTCCTTCCTCTAAATATGAATTTTTGGTCATTGTTCTGACAACTTTTTGGTTACTTTTTAGCTTGTTCAGTTCAAGCGACGCTGATGACCTGCTAGGGAATAGCATCTCACTATCTTTCCTCAAGGACAAACAAAAGATTCATCTCCGTGTCCACTAGAGAAAGTACTTTCTCCTACTATACCATTTCCAACTATTTTTCTAGGAAATAACTCCAGCACCCCTTTTCTTTTCAGGCATTGTTCATTACTCCCTTTGTCCTAATTTATGTGACATCATTCGACTCTCATAGAGTTTTTTTAAATAAAAAAAAAAAGACAACTTGAAAATTGTGGTATAAAACAAACCTTAGACATTTGTGTGGCTATAAATGATTTCATTAAGGGTAAAATGGGAATTTTAAAGTTGTTTCTAATCATTGGAAGCTGACATTCTTTTTGTAACAGACTAAAAAGAAAAGTGTGCCACATAAATTGGGATGGAGGAAGTATTTCAGAGACACTATTAATGTGACGAGTTTAAATACCTTCACTTATGGTATTTTCTTGTTTTCAAAATTGGCGAACTCAAGATGATCCACCACCTATGAATTATGATAGGTATGTTATTATTCAAGAGAATAAATATTTAAATTATCTAGATTCATTCTATGTATTTAGGTCAATAATATTAAAATATTCTTTCTAATTCTGTCATAATTAGGGATATCACTCTGTAGGTATTTTATTTTATTTTTGGATCACCGAGATATCAGTACGGAGCCAACCCTTAGGACCATTCGCAGCCTCTAAAACTCGAGGATACTGGAACGGCACCTCCATCCTTCTCCATTTAAATACCAGGTTTAGTTCACACGGTGTAGGTAATTTTCCTTATTTAGTACCTTTCTTTATTTCATATAGTCTGAAGTTTCTTTGTTTCATGTAACCACAAACTCCTATATAAGGGTGGAGCTCTTTTAAGTTGATAACATCTCAATTCAGTTATAAATATTCTCTTGTCACAGTACGTTTTGTGTGGGAGAAACAGCACAAAATAATAATACTTCCTAACCGACATGCTAAGGTCTTAATTTGGGTAGCATATAATTCAACATCATTCACATCTCTACCTGAGTAATTAGTGGTTCAAGTTTTCCACTGCCGTTCAAAGAAAGGAAAACCTCCAGCAGGTTGGATGGATACCTACCTTGTCAAAAAAGACATCAGATGAAACCAAAATTAACAAGTTGAGCTTCATGGCAATCAATAATAGGTTTAATGATCATCAGAACAACAAATCAAATGCTTCAGTAAAAAAACAGAAAACAGGTGTTTGTCAGATACAAGTAGAGGCTGTAGAGCAAAACCACTGCAGCCTAACTTATCCTTGAAATACTCTTAAATGCCTTAGGAAACTGAGGACATCATAACAGACTCTTCTTTTGCTTCATTTGCTTCTACAATCAATAAAATACCTTAGCATACACCTCAAACACAAGGAAGCCCTTATTCAAAGATTGATAGTGTCCCTGTAGTTGCCATTTGTAGGTAGATCTTGTCCAGAAAGTGACTCGGTAAATAAATATAATGACAAACTGTTTAAAGATGAATTACTCGCGTCCAACTTTCAAATGTAGTACTGTACCCTTGATCCAGTTTCAAGCTGACACATATGCACTGATGCTTTACATAACATACATGTTCAACTTGCTCTATCGTCAAATATGACTATTAATTTATTTGTGCAAAGCTTTGTTCTTTTTCTATTTTTTGAGATGTGAGTGCCAGAGTAGAGGTGTTTTGTGACAGGGGAGGGGATAGAGAACCATAAACTCACTGAGTAAACCTTTTCCTTTCTTTTGGTTCATAGTACCATGCAAGAAATGATCACTGTTTGAAGAATAACTCCTTCCCTAAGACTTGTCAGAAGTCCTTGTCTAAATGATTTAACCAATCAGTCAAACTTGTATAAACCAATGCAAAGGTGGATCAATTATATTTACTCATAGTGATGCCTCTCTTAAGTAGAAGTAAGACTTAATATATGCACTATAAGTTTAGTCATCATAGAAAGAGTGAAGTTGAGGTGAGACTAGACGGAATTATGGTGCCACAATGCAAACAGTTTAGATATCTAGGCTCGTTGTTTCAAGAATGGAATGATAGATGAAGAAGTTATACATAGAATCCAAATCAAATATTTGAAATGAAGTATTTTATTTTATTTTTGGTTATGTGATAGAAGGATGCAATAGAAGGATGCCTATCAAAGTGGAAGGTAAATTCTACCGAACAACTGTGAAACCAACAATTTTATATGAGAAAGAATATTGGGCTATAAAGTTCAAAGCATCCCCAAGATGAGTGATGAGTACAACAGAGATATGGATGCTAAGATAGATGTGTGATTATACAAGATTAGACAAGAGTTCTAGTCCTCTCAGAGATTCTTTTTATGGTAAAGAAAATAAAGAACTTTTTAATTTTATTTGTATTTTGTATGGTGCTGGGATGAGATGAATTTAATGGGGAAACATGGTCAATGAGAATTTATATGGTCGATCCCAACTTGTTTGAGACGAGATGTAGTAGTTGCTATTGTTGTATAGTGATGCGATTCAGGTACAAGAGACTAAGTCATGTTTTTAACCTCTCATTCCATCTCAAACTATTGTCTTGTATTAACAAAGTAGCTAAAGAATATTCTATATTGTTCCATTAAGAGAATAGAAGAATAGACTTTGTCCAAGAAACAAACATGCAGAAATGAAACCAAAAGGTTCCTTCTAGTTTCTCGGATTAGAAAAGGTAAAAAAATCACACCAAGAAGAAAAAGTAAATTCCACGTAGCTTTTCTGTTGAACTATACACATTAGAAGTTTTTTCCCCTTCCCAACAAACATCTCATGCAAGATGCACTTCTGCAATACATCTCTCCCTATCTTTTGACCTTTTTCTCACTAGGCACTAAATTTCAACATATCAAATTTGGAGCTGCCCAGAAGGATGCAGAAAATCATACCAATCGAATGCCTCGAGGTCAACATTTAAGAATTATCGCAGCAAAGTGGTATAATTTCAACGCAGATTTCTGATTCTAAATAAAATAATATTTTTTGATTGTTTGATTCAAAAAAGTAAACTTGGTCTAGTGGTAAGCCTAGCACATGATATGTGAATTAGGCGCACGTCACAGGTTCGAACCCTTACATAGACAAAAGCTTGGTCATTAAGGGGTCGTTTGGTACGCGGGATAAGGGATAATAATCCTAGATAAAATGCAGGAGTATTTTAATCCTGTGTCTGGTAAGGAACATTAGTTAGTCC
>JACEIK010003062.1:120596-137457 GCA_018107945.1 Datura stramonium | reverse complement strand
TCCATTCCTCCACTTCACCAATTTGTAGATTAGTTTCCAAAATTCATTTTAACTGCAAAAACAATAGCTAATCATGTTGGTTAGTATAAATCCACATTTATATAAAAATCTAATGAGAATGTACACATAAAAGTAGATAAACAAGTCCAAATGAAGTAAGAAAGTATCACTTGGGCATGCAATTCTGCCCAATATCAGTATGTAGAGTTATGAATGGGGGAAATCTTCCACCCCTATGCTGAATTTCATCCTTATTTCATGATTTCAAGTCTCCAAGCATGATATATTGAAATTCTAATGTTTAACCCAATTTCATGTAATTATCCTTGATATATCCGTGGGTTCAATTTTCTAATGTTCCATTTTATGAAATATGGTTATTAGAGCAGGTTTATTCAAATTTCTCATGAATTGATGATTTCAAGCTTGTGTTGATTTTTCCCTTTTATGCATGATTTATGAACTTTAAGCTTATGCGCCCATGATTTCTAGTATGATAAACTGTCAATGTATGCATGAATGTTTACAAATACTTAAACTTATAATTCCATGATTTCAAATTATAAAGAATCATTCAAGTACGTATAATTTCATGATTTTGGCAAGCCCAAGTAAAGTCAAGTAATTTTCCCATGATTTTTAGCCAAGGATTACAAGATAAGTTTAAAGAGATGTTTTAGAGTCAAGACTCCCAAGAAAAAAATTTAAGCTATGTTTTGAGAATATGATTATGAGCAATATGCATGTTTTGGGAGTAGTGTCTAGCACCGAGTAGGCCAGGGATTCTGAGGCCCCAGGACTCATAACTTTACTCAACCATAGGTATATATTCATATTTGGGACCTCTCAGTAGAGTTCTTCCCCTGATCGAGGGCACATCAGTGATATCACACCATCATTGTTCTTTTCCCTAGCAAGGCTTAGGATGGCTCTGCCAACTTGAGGGAGATAGTTGGGGCATCACGTAAGCTCTATCATGATGGTGTCAGTCATAACAAAGCCTCCCATTGTTCCTTACATTTTAAGTTATTCATGTTCATGTCCTATGATATTATGTTTTATAGCACATTTTGCCTATTGATCAGTTTATGAGTTTACACTTATGATTTCAAGTATGGTACATTATATAATTTCTATTTCTAATCCTTGGGTCATTATGTTCATCTTATGATGATTATCTCATGATTAAGATTACTCTAAGAATATGGCTTTTAGCATATTGTCCTCGCTCTTATGTTCTATCTTGTTTTATATTCATAATTTCAGACTATCATTTTACTAGCACGTTTTACTTTCTCTACATATTCAGTACATTCAAAGTATTGACCACATAGTTATGACATATATTCTCATGATATAGGTTTGGGTGACTCATCTCGGTCTTGACATTAGCTCGCTCCCACAGCAGTCCAGTTCATCTCCCGTTTGAGTGTGTCCTTATCTTCGAGGACATTTAGTAGTTATTGATGTTATGTTCCTGTTTAAGTTTCAGACTTAGCGAGTTAGACGGGGGTGTTGTCCCATCATCTCATCTTATGATTAGGCTTTCAGACAGCTATGTATGAGATGGTTCAGCGTTGTCGACTCATGTTTATGCTTATGTTCTTATGATACACAGACTTATGCTTATGTTGAGTTCTAGTTTATTCCTCTTATTCATGTTCATGATTCATTTCCATTTTAATTATTCCCTTATTCATGTTATGTATGTCCCTTGGGTTATCTTAGATCCATTTATTCTAGGTCCCGTGTTGCAGTTCAGGGTCCATGCTCGGGTCATCACAAAGGGTGGTACTTCAGTTCTTAAGGGTCAGTTTATCTCTTACCTTAAAGTTAGTAATATGATTTTTATGGGATACATCTATCATCTAGTTCGGGTCAAGGACTCTAGTTCAAAAGATCAAACCCTCCAGTTAGTTTCAGTCGTAAATGAGTTCCCAGATGTGTTTCCCGAAGATCTTCCCAAAGTCCCTCTCGAGCGGGAATTAGACTTTGGCATTGACCTTCTTTTAGATACCTACCCTATATCATTTCTCCTTACATAATGGCTCTAGCTGGGGTTAGGAGTTAAAGGAGTAGCTAAAATACTTTTTAGACAAAGGCTTGATTAGGCTCAACATCTCTGCATGGGGTGCCCCAGCTCTATTCATGTGAAAGAAAGAAAATTCCCTCGGAATGTCATTGAATACCATCAGTTGAATAAGGTCACAGTCAAGAGTAGGTATCCTCTTCCAAAGATTGATGATCTATTCGATCAACTTTAGGGTGCTAGTTGCTTTTCGAAGGTAGATCTCAGATCAAGCTATCATCAACTTAGAGTCAAAGAATGTGACATTCTTAAGACAACCTTCAGAACCCGATATGGTCACTATAAATTCATTGTTATGTCTTTTGGTTCTCCTACAAATTTTATGGACCTGAAGAAGAGGGTGTTGAAACAACACTTGGACATGTTCCTCATTGTTTTCATATATGACATCCTTGTCTATTCCCAAAGTAAGAAGGAATATGCAGACCATTTGAGAATAGTCTTGCAAACTCTCAGGGACCGCCAGTTATTCACTAAGTTCAGAAAGTGTGGGTTCTGGTTGAACTCAGTACCGTTCCTTTGTCATATAATTTCCAACAAGGGTGTTCAAGTAGATCCGAAAAAGATCAAAGCAGTTAAGAACTGGCCAAGACCCACCTCTCCATTAGATATTAGGAGTTTCTTGGGCCTAGCCGATTATTACAGATGGTTCATGGAAGGATTCTCCTTTATTGCCTCTTCTATGACCAATTTGACTCAAAAGAAAGTCAATTTTTTGTGGTCCAATGCTTTTGAGGAAGAGTTTCTAAGAGTTGAAGACTCGACTCATTACAACCCTAGTTTTGACTCTGCCGGAAGGTTCGTATGGGTTCGTGATCCATTGTGATGCCTGTATAATTAGCCTTAGGTGTGTTATAATGCAACATGGCAAAATTATAGCATATTCCTCCAGACAGCTCAAAATCCATGAAAAGAACTATCTGACTTACGATCTTGTGTTGGCAGAAGTAGTATTTTCCTTGAAGATTTGGAGGCATTACCTCTATGGGGTTCATGTAGATGTGTTTACTGACCACAAAATCCTGTAGTATGTGTTCAGTTAGAAGGATTTGTTAAAAGAAATAGTTGGAGTTGTTGAAATACTACAACATGAGTGTCTTGTACCACCCAGGTAAAGCGAATGTAGTGGCTGACGCCCTCAGTAGACTGTCAATGGATAGTGTTGCTCATATTGAGGATGATAATATAAAACTTGTTAGGGATATTCACAGGCTAGCTTGGTTAGGAGTTCGTTTGGTTAACTCATTAGAAGGTGGAGTTATAGTTCAAAATGGGTTAGAGTCCTCCCTTGTGGTGGAGGTTAAGAGAAAACAAGATGATGACCCTATATTATTTAAGTTTAAGGAAACAGTTTTAAGAAAAGAGGTGCAAGCATTCTCTAAAGGGGGAGATAGTGTGGTCCGTTATGAAGATAGGTTATGTGTACCATATGTAGATAGTTTAAGGCGACGAATACTAACGAAAGCTTATAGATCCAGGTACTCTATCCACCCAGGTTCCATCTAGATGTACTGTGATCTACGGAAATTCTACTGGTGGAATGACATGAAGAAGGACATTGCAAAATTTGTGGCTAAGTGTCAAAATTGCTAACAGGTCGAGGTTGAACATTAGAGACCTAGGGGTATTACTCAGGATATCAGCATTCCTACTTGAAAGTGGGAAGAAGTAAACATGAATTTTATTATAGGTTTACCTCATACGCGCCGCTAGCATGACTCGATTTGGGTGGTTACAGATTGAATGACTTAGTCAGCACATTTCCTACCAGTTAAGACAACAGATTCAATGAAGGATTATGCAACACTACATATCCAAGCGTTAGTCAGATTTAATGGAGTCCCCTTGTCCATGATTTTCAGATATGGGTACTCAGTTCACCTCACACTTTTGGAAGTTATTTTAGGAGGGACTTGGTACCTAGGTCCATTCAGAATCTGGAGGATATGTTGAGGGATTGCATAATCATTATCAAAGGCAGTTGGGATGATCACCTATATCTCATTGAGTGTGCATATAACAACAACTACTACTCCAATATTCAGTTGTGGCCCCGTTCGAGGCATTATATGGTACGAGGTGTAGGTCTCCTATATGGTGGTTTGAAGTTGGTGAAGGTACCTTCATAGGGCCTGATTTAGTACATAAGGCCATGCAGAAGGTTCAACATATCAGGGAATGGTTGAAAACAACTCAAAGTCGTCAGAAATTGTATACAGATATAAGGAAAAGAGAGCTGGAGTTTTCTATAGATGATTAGGTATACTTGGAAATTTTACCTATGAAAGGGGTGATGAGATTCGGGAAGAAAGGAAAAATCTCTCCCCCTATGTTGGTCCTTAAAAAATCATGAGGCACATTAGCGATGTGGCCTATGAGTTGGATTTTCTTGCGGAGTTAGCATCGGCGCATCCAATTTTTTCTGTGTCTCTATTGAAGAAGTGAATAGGTGATCTGACCTTAGTTGTGCCTTTTGGGAGTTTTGGCATCAAGGATACCCTCTCTTACGAAGAGGTCCCTGTTGAGATCCTTGACCGTCAAGTTTGTAAGTTGAGAAATAAGGAGGTCGCCTCAGTAAAGGTTCTATGGAGAACCTAGCTAGTTGAGGGAGCTACATGGGAAGCCGAAGAAGATGTGATGGCTAAATACCCTCACCTATACCTTTCCAACTCAGATTCAGCATCAAGTACAAATTCTTCCTTAACATTTTACTCAACCTCATGTTAGTTTCATGCTTTTTAATTCTATTCATGCCTTAGTATGCATCCATGTTGCATGAATCCAGTTCACTAGCTCAGTTCGGAGTCAGTCACTCCATCAGTTTTCAGTGCATAGTCTTCAATTAGGGGATGCAGCTCTTTTCATAGGTTTCTATCTTATTTAGCCTCCATTCGAGGAAAAATGTTTACAACAGGAAGATATTGTAACACCTCAGAAATCCCTGATATTAGCCCCTAGATTTAAAACTTGATCATGCAAACAACTGGGAAATAGTCCTCAGTACGAGTCACAGTATGATTCGTGATGAGGTGGTACTAGTCGTAGTAGGACTCATGAGGTGAGGTTTCAGAGAGACAATAGAAATTGTCTAGTAAACCACAGGTGATTCATATAAGTCGTACTAGGGAAGTATGAGTCGTACCATGATTCATGATACGGGATTAGGAAGTCTGACAGGTGGTAGCAAGGAAACCATGATTGCATGTAATGATTTGTACCACTATGGTACAGATCGTACTAACCAATCGTGAGATAAGTTTCAGAGAAGTGTTTAGGAAAATTTTGAAAACCACGAGCCATGGTATGACCCGTGGTATGAACATACAGATCATGGTAGGCTCCCCTTAGATGAACTTCTGAGAATGGTTTAGGTTAGGGTCCCTAGCCACGAGTGTCAGTATGGACCATATGATCTTGGTATTGCTTGTAGGTTCGGTTGTACCACTGGATTGGCAAATTTTTGAAACGGTTATCCAGGGGAATTTTTTTTAAAATCCTAAAATTCTAATTCCTAAACTACATCGTATTGGGATACTCTAGAGGGGATTTAAGAGGGGGTTAGTTAATGTTCTCCTCTCATTCTCTCCTAACATTCTAAAAGTCACCATAAGAACTCAAAAAGACTTCTAAAGGCAAGAACTAGGGCTCCTACTTCTTCTCAGTATTTCAAGCTTCTTCTCCACGATTTTCTTCTATAGGTATGTGGGGATTTAAAAAGGTTATTCCTTTCACCCTTGTGCCGCAAAGTATGTTTCAGAAAATCTCATTCTTTTATCCCTGTAAAAGTCATGAGTTACAATTTCCATTATTTTAATCTCAGCGTCCCATGAGTAGTTCTATGTGAAATTCATGTTTTGTGCTTCAAACATACATATACATTCTAGCCCTAGTTTTAGCATGATATTTTCGAGTTGAACTTTGCTGGATTTAAAAGTTGGTCTAAATTTGCTATCTTTACATTGGCTATTATCTGAGTATAATTTTCATCATGTATGCTTTAATTAAAGTTGACATTTTTAGACTCTGACGATGCATAGTATTTTCTAGAAAGGTCAGTTTATCAGCATATCGCTTATTAGTCTATCAGTACTTTTCAGTAAATTCAGTTGTCAGGTTCTTTAGCTTCTCAGAACACTTCAGATAAGTAGTTTTTTCTTAGCCTTAGAACATCAATTTTGAGAAAATCAATTCAGTTAGGTATATTTAGAAATTCAGTTGGGAGTAGTACATAGCACCGAGTGGATCGGGGTTCCATGTCATGACCCAAGCTGGGACCCTAGATCGAGACATGGGACCTAGAACCATGAATGGCCCTGAGCTAACCCATGGACCATGCATATCAACTCAAGAGCATGTAATAATGAGAAATTTACAACATAAGCATGGATAAGTGGAAGTTTATACACATACCGCACATGCGTAACACAAATCAACAACGCTGAACTATCTATACATGATTATATGAAAAGCCTGTACTACTACGATGAGATGATGGGAAAATAGCCCAACTAGCTCACAAATTATGAAACTGAAAGGCATAATAGAAACATAAATCTGATAACATCCTTGGAGAATAAGGACTCACCCAAGAGGGAATAGAGCTGGATTGATCTGAAGCGAGCTATCGCTGAGACTGAGATGGATCACCCAAACCTATATTATTACACGATATAATATAGAGTATGCAGTCAGTACTTTGATTTTACTAAGTATGTAGGTAAGTAAAACATGCTAGTAAAAATGATAGTATGACATTATGAGTATAAATCAAGATAGATCATGAGAGTAAGAACAATATGCTAAAATCCATAAAAATGAGGTATATATAATCATAAGCTATTCATCGTAATCTAAACATAATGACGCAAGATTTATACATAGAAACAATATAACTTGTCATGCTTGAAATCGTAAGTGAAAGCTCATAAATTAATCAATGGGTCAAATATGCTACAAAACATAATATCATAAGTCATGAATATGAGTAACTAAAAACATGAGGAATAGTGGGAGATTCTTATAACCGACATACCCCACGTGAGCATACCTGGAGCCTAACTTTAAATCCCTAGTCGGGAGGATGTTCATACCTTGCCAAGAGTAGAACCATGAAAAACGTGTGATATCATTCATTGGTGGCCCATTCGGGCATGGGAGACACTCCCGTGGAGGACCCCATCATGGCTATGTTGGCAAGTAGTTCTGAGACTTTGGTGCACTGATTATCCAGTTTACTCGATGTTAAATACCACTCCCAAAACATATATAGTTCTTATATCATAATCATGAAACATACTTGGATTAGATTGGCTAGTTGAGATCATGAGATTCATAAACATACTTGAAATACGTGAACTAGCCATAAAATAGGGTCGTAAGTCGGTCATGATAATAAACTTGATATTCGTAAAAGCCATACATACTTGAGGAAATCATCATACTCTAAAATTCATAAATTCATGAAGGTTTCTTGTGGAAATCATGCATTATGATCATAAAATATAATATAATTCATCATACTTGAAATCATGGACTCATAAACTTAAATTTCATAAATCATGCATAATAGGGCATAATCTTTGTAAACTTGAAATCATGAATTAATAAGTTAATTGAGGTTTAAATATGTCCTAATAGTCTGTGTTACATCAATCAAAAATGAAGGAATTATACCCATAGATAAAACATGGGGGAATTCATGAAAATTGGGTAGAAACCCTAGAATTCAATTTGACATGCTTAGAGACATGAATCATATAATTGGGTTAAAATTGGGTATGAGGGTAGAAGAATTTCCCCCATTTATAACCCTACATACCTGGGATTGGAGAATTCTCAACTTGATTAAAAACCCAAAGGGAATTAAGAAAGATTTGATGAAGAACCCTAGCCTCTTTTGAGGGGATTTGATGTTCACTTAGAGATGTTAGGAGTAGAATGAGGGTTTAGGATGATTAAAACCCTTGAAAACACCCTTTTAAAGTCTTAAAATGACTTTTTTTAGGAGTTAGGAACTTAAAAAATTATGAAAATGCCCTTAATGATCTGATTGGAAAAATCCCATCGCTAGACAGAATGAGGGACTGGACAAATCATTAGAAGACTTGATGGGTAATCCCCTGACCCGTTGCCACTGGAAACTTCTCCTCCATTCTCTGATCTTTTTCACTCAAAGACTTGCATAACGGGTCATCAAGAGAGTTGACGACTCGTTCCTCAATCCATCATGACTTCTACAAATAACATATTCTCCAACTTAGCACCACCTAATGGGTAACTAAAACGACCCATTATGTCACTTGACGGGTGACTGGATGACTCATCCTATGACTTGGCTTAGATTTTCCTATTTTCTCCAATTTAATCCTTGGGTCTAATCTTAAGGTGTTGTAGGTGTTACATTATCTCTTCCTTGTGAACATTCATCCTCGAATGTAGATTAAGTATACTGAAAGCCTAGTGAAGGATCTGCAATCCCAAAACTGAATAACTGATGAGTTGGAAATTTACAAACTCATTAGGCTCCTAAGCATGAGTTTTCTCCTTGTTTTCAAGCCGTTTATGATTTTATGCCCTCTCTCTTGAATTCTTTGTAGGTACTTCACGCGAGTAGAGAAAGCATGAAATCAAGCAAAACTATCACGACCTGAACATAGGCCCGGATCGAGACAAAGGGACAAGCAACCCCAAGAGACTCCAAGTCAATCCATGGCATGAACATACATCTGACTCAATAAAATCAAGCGGAAGACTTAACATAATAAGTATAATGAAGGTCTAAGCATAACATAACATCAAAATCGGAATCCACATAATCCAAAAATACAACCCGAGTCTGAAGATGAATACAATCTATTATCTGAAAAGCCTTTAAGTCTGATGAGTTGATGGGAAAAGACCCCAACTAACTCTCTAATCCTGAAACTGAAAATAATCAAACATAACTGAATAAAAGAGGGGACCTCAATAGATGAGGACTCACCAACAGAGACTGATGCTAACTCCGGAAGCTGGCTAATGATACAACATAGAGTATGCGGTCAGTACGTGTAATGTACCGAGTATGCAAGATAAATAAAACCACTTAAGTAAAATCATTTAAAACATATATGGTATAACACATGATCAAAAAAAGAATCTGAGAGTAGGGATTGCATGTTATTTTTTGAAATCATGATCTGAACATAACGTACATCATAACTGAATCGAATGACCAAAAGTTGAAATATGATAATCATAAGTAAAGCTAAACATTAGGTCAAACCTTATTTAGAACATACATACACACACACACACATACATATATATATATATCATGTATGATAAACATGCATAATTGAAATCATGAGGAACAATGGGAGACTCGTCATATAACCGACACACCATGACATAGCTTACGTGGTCTCAACTACCACACTCAAATGGGTAGAGCCATCCAAAGACTTGCCAGGGCTAAGGATGATACCATGATATCGATATCAAACTCGAGGACCAATCGAGGCGGGGGATACCTTACAAGGGAGGTCCCAAAGTATATATAGATGATATTTACAAGCCTACGTTGGCGTGTAGTTCTGAGGCATAGGGTTGATCGACCCTTAGCCTACTAAGTGCTAGACACTACTCCCAAAAACATGCATATGCTCTCCATCGTTTTTTTTCGAAGCTGACCTTCATCTATTGACGAAGCTGAATAATCATATACATATCAAATCTGAAATTATATATGAGGAGCTTTAGCTCAAACAATACCACAAACTGAACATAATTGGGAGTCTTAACTCTAAAACCATGTGGTAAGCTTTATTCGTGAAATCATAAATCATACTTGAACATATAGGCGTTTCCCAATACTTTAACATGCTTGAAAATACTTAATTCACTTGAAAACATGATCATAAAAATGGATAACTTGAAAACATGCTTTTCATCAACAATATCTCATCATACATTAACATTCATCATACATCTCAACTTTCATCAACTTCTCATAAATTGGCATTTTAGTTTATAAAGCTTGAAACATGATTATAATTAAAAAGAATGTAAAACTTGCCCAAGAATCATAATTCGGTAGTGGAAACATATTTAGATCATACCCATGTAGAAAATTAAGAATTTCATTCATTGGGTTAAAACCCATAGAATCAACATATGAATTTTCATTATTTAGAGAGAAATTGGGCATGGGTGTGAGAGAATTCACCTATTCATAACCCTACATACCTATGGAAACTGATTTTACCACTCCTTGATTGCCCAATGAAAGAATTGAAGAAAACTTGAAGAAAGCCTAAACTTGATCACCTTCTAAACCCTTTAATTTGCATGCATGGATATGAATGAGCCTAGAATAGATTTTCCCTTCATAAAACACTTAATTTTGAGCCTTAAACGACTTAGTTTAGGACCCTAGGTCTTAGGAATGACAAAAAACCCTTAATGAAAATCCTGGAAAAATTGAAATGCTAGAGACTACGGACGTTAGAACAATACGTTGTTACCTTCCATTGCTACACCCTGAATTCAGGTCTCTGATCTCCTACAACAGCCAGACAGGACGAGTCGTTCCGACCACCAACGACTCATGGTTACCTTCCATCGTCACCATTGCCACTAACCAGGAAGTCCTCCCAACGGGTACATTCACAACCCGTTGTTACCAACAATGAGTCATCTCAAGACCATCGTTTCCTCCCTGATCAAGACCAGCCTCACCACGACTATAATCAAATGACTTGTTAGAACCACCCATGACTCGTTTTGAGACTTGTTATTTCCCAATCCAGTTTTGCAACCTTTCACCACGACCACTTATAATGGCCCGTCCTTTCTTCTAACGACTCGTACCACTGGTCGTTTGAGGAGAAATCTCAGACGTTTTCGCTGATCTTCCTTTCAACCTCCCAGTATAGTCTTAGGAACTTTTGGGGTATTAAAATATCTCCCCTTGGGAACATTCTTCCTCAAATTTTGGAAAACATACAAAAAACATAAAAATGCAATCCTCATACACAATTACTAATCATACAAGCTAAAAAATAACAGAATGACTAACTCCGATTTAAACTATATGGATGAACTGAATTCATGAATGATACATACATCCATATACATGAAAGAAACTAGGCTAAATGAACTGAACACAAAACTGAATAGAGTTCTAGGGAAAAAACTGATACCTCAAGCTGGATCTAAGCAGGTAGGGAATAAATGTGGGTATCTAGCCCTCATGTTTGCTTCGACTTCCCATGTAGCTCCCTAAACATGCTGATTCCTCCATAAAACATTAACTAAAGCTACTTCCTTGTTTCTTAGCCTTCAAACCTGTCGATCCAGTATTTCCACCGGAACCTCCTCGTAACTAAGGCTGTCTCTCACACCGACACTGTCCACCAGAAAAACTAGAGCTGGAACACCCAAACACTTCATTATGAGCGATACATGAAAATAGGATGCATGGAAGCTAATTCTAAAGGCAACTCCAATTCATATTCCACCTTTCCAACCCGCTTCACAATCCGATAGGGACCAACATAACAGGGACTGAGTTTTCCTTTCATTCTAAATCTCATAGGGACCAACATAATGGGGACTAAGTTTTACTTTCTTTCTGAATCTCATAACTCCCTTCATGGAAGACACTTTTAGAACTCAAGTTCTCTCCTTCTCACATCGGCATAGGACATTTAGCGACTTTGAGCTATTTTCAACCTGTACTGTATGAGCTGAACTTTCCCCATGCACTCATAGACTGAATCTAGCCCTATCATCATAGCTTCACTGAACTCAAATCAACTGATAGGCGATCTACATCTCCGCTTATAAAGAGCCTCAAATGGAGCCATTTGAATGCTTAAATGGTAGTTGTTATTGTATTCAAACTCGATAAGAGGCAAATGGTCATCCCAACTAACTTTGAAATCAATCACACACGCTCTCAACATGTCCTTGAGATTCTAAATTATCCGCTCCGCTTAACCATCCACTTGTGGGTGAGATGTTGTACTGAGCTTAATCTGAGTACCAAACCCTTTTGAAATGACCTCCAAAACTGAGAGGTAAATTGAGTACCTCTGTCCGATATGATGGACAAAGGCACTCCATGCAACTGAACTAGCTCTAGGATGTATAGTTTGGCATAATCTTCTGTTGTATCAGTGGTTTTGACTGGAGAAAACGAGCGGCTTTGGTCAACCTATCCACAACAACCCAAATGGAATCATATTGTTGACAAGTGCAAGGAAACCCTGTAATGAAGTCCATATTGATTTCTTCTCACTTCCAAGTAGGAATAATGATATCTTGAAGCATACCTACTGGTCTCTTATGCTCAACCTTCACTTGCTGACAGTTTGGACACTTAGCTATGAATTTTGCAATGCCTTTCTTCATTCCATTCAACCAATAGACTTCCCATAAGTTGCGGTACATCTTGGTGGCACATGGATGTATCAAATACCTGGAACTGTGAGCCTCATGAAAAATCCGCTCCCTCAAATCACCAACGTTCGGGACACACAAGCGACCCTGATATTGAAGTACACCATCTCCCCCTTTTGAGAGGACCTCTACCTTCGGATCCTAAAAGGCCTCCTTTAACTTTACCAAAATAGGATCCTCGTTTGTCTAGATTTTACATTAGTCACCAAGGAAAATTTTGATGTGTTCTTAATAATAACACCACCATCGATTGAGTCAACCAAACGAACTCCTAACCTTGCAATTCGCTGCACATCCTTCACCAGCTCCTTTCTCCCCTCATCAACATGGGACACACTCTCAATAGAGAGTCTACTAAGTGTGTATGCTACTACATTAGCCTTTCTCGGATGGTAAAGGACACTTATTTCATCATCCTTGAGTAGTTCCAACCACCTTCTTTGCTGCAGATTTAATTCATTCTGGGTGAACACATATTGTAAACTCTTGTGGTCCGTAAACACATCTACGTGGACTCCATACAAATAATGTCTCCATATCTTCAAGGAAAATACCACCGCCCAATTCAAGATCATGGGTTGGGTAATTTTTCTCATGAACTTTCAGCTATCTGGAAGCATATGTTATCACTTTCCCATGCTGCATCAATACACACCCAAGTCCAATTTTAGAAACATCACAATACACCACAAACCTAATTGTACCCTCAGGTAGATTTAACACCAGTGCTAAGGTAAGTCGAGTCTTCAACTTCTGAAAGCTCCTCTCACAAGCCTCCGACCATTGGAACTTCACTTTCTTTTGGGTCAATTTGTTCAATGGCACTGCAATAGATGAAAACCCCTCCAAAAATCTTCGATAGTACCTAGCTAAGCCCAAGAAGCCCTAATATCGAAAGGATTCACCGGTTTAGGCCAATTCTTCACTGCATCTATTTTTTGAGAATCCACCTTTATGCCCTCACTTAATAATACATGGACCAAAAATGCCACTGAATTCAACCAAAACTCGCACTTGCTGAATTTAGCATATAGTTGATGATCCTAGAGAGTCTGTAGCACCACCCTTAAATGAGAAGCATGTTCCTCCTCGCCCCGAGAGTATATCAGGATGTCATTAATAAACATGATCACGAACATATCCATGTATGGCTTGAACACCTTGTTCATCAAGTCCATAAAAGCTGCAGGAGCATTCATTAGTCCAAAAGACATAACTACAAACTCATAATGACCATACCGCGTCCTGAAGGCTGTCTTCGGGATGTCACTCTCCCGAACCCTGAGCTGATGGTATCCGGATATGAGATCGATCTTCAAAAAGCATTAGCACCCTAAAGCAGGTCAAAAAAATCATCAATACTAGGTAGAGGATACCTGTTCTAGATGGTAACCTTGTTCAATTTCTGATAATCAATACACATATGAATTTAAACAAAGAGAATTGGTGCACCCCATAGGGACTTGCTCGGTCTAATGAAACCCTTATCTAAAATGGTCCTTCAACTATTCCTTCCAATCTTTTAGCTCGGCTAGAGCCATTTTGTAAGGAGAAATAGATATAGGCTTCATATCAAGAAGAAGGTCAATACCAAAATCTATCATAGATATAGGCTTCATATCAAGAAGAAGGTCAATACCAAAATCTATCTCCCGCTAGGGAGGGATTCCCAATAGATCATCTGGGAAGACTTCTGGATACTCGCATACTACTGGGACTAACTGGATAGTCGGGTTCTTGGATGTCGCATCCTTAACAATAACTAGATGGTATACACAACCATTAGAGATCATCTTTCTGGCCTTAAGGTAGGAAATGAAGTGACCTACAGGCATAACTGAACTACCCTTCTATTTTATGACTGGCTCACCCGAAAATATGAACTCTACTGCTCGGGTTCTACAGTTAACTAAGGCATAACATGAAAATAGCCAATCCATGCCGAGGGTAACATCAAAATCGGTCATGGCTAACTCTACTAAATTTGCTGAGGTGACTTTTTGAAGAACTGTGGCCAGGAAACTTTTATACACCCATCTAGTTACAATTGAATCACCCACAGGAGTAGAGACTGAGAAGGGTTCTGACAAGATTTTGGGACTGACTCCGAAACTACTTGCCACGTAAGGTGTCACAAAGGACAAGGTAGCCCTTGGATTTAACAAAGAATATACATCAAGATGGGAAACTCGTAACATACTAGTGACTACATCCAAGGAGACCTCCTGCTCTTGGCGAGATGCTAAGGCATAGAATCTATTTTAGCGTTGATCGTCACCTGTGTTAGTAGATGCCCCCTACTGCGCTGGGCATGCGGGTGGAGCTGTTTGAACTGGAAGCTGGGCCTCGGCCCCTATCATGGCCCTGTCTAGCTACTAGGCAATCTCTGAGAATATAATAGGCTTCCCACACCCGAAGCAAGCACCTATACCCTCCAAGCACTGACCCCTGTGCCCCTAACCATACCTGCCGCAAATTGGGATACTAGAATCTATGGGCCTACTGCCCTGACCCCTAGAGCCTAATGCTCGCCCTCTTTGGTCATGCCTAGGTCTGGATGGCACACTCAGTGTTGAAGATGCTGGGGCTGAAGATCTCTGGTGGATCTGCTGTCGGTGCCTATCACCTAGCCTCGGCTGAGAGAACCTATAGTTGTCCGTCCTGGCCCTCTTGGGCTCTCTCTCTCTCAGATGTGCTGCCTCCATTTGCTGAGCGTATAAGACTATCCGAGGGAAATCCATATCTTGATGGAGTATAGCGGTCCGGCAATCCTTGTCTAGATAGTCCGCCACCCTATTAACAAGCCTGCTCACTCATGCCCTCTGATCAACCACTAACTCTGGGGTGTACTTTGACAAACGAGTGAACTCTAGGGCATACTCCTTCACCATCATCTTCCCTTGCTTAAGATTCATGAACTCGGCTGCCTTCAACTCTCTCGTCTCACAAGGGAAGAACCGATCTAGAAAAGCAACGTGAAACTCCTCCCAAATAATAGGGCCTACTCTGATTGTCGTACTATCCTTCCACTATCTAAACCAAATGTGTGAGACCCCGTTAAACTGATATGAGGCCAAACATCACACTCTACTCCATTCTCCCCCATGACCTGGGTGATTTTCACAATCTCGTTGATAAACTCATGTGGATCCTCGTCCACCTTGGACCCAAGAAACTCTGGTGGGTTCATCCTTAGGAAATCTATGGCTCGAGCTGCCTCTGCATTCCTGTTCTGCGGGACATGAGCCACTGCCTGCTGGTTGACCTGAGCGGTCAAGGCCTACGCTAGCATCTGAATGGCTGCCCTAAATTCAGCGTGGGCAACCAACTTCAGTGCATTGTGCTCATGGACTGGTGGGGCTTGTTGGTGCCTATCCCCATTTCCATCCTCGTGGCCATACCCATTTCCATTCCTTCTGCCGTTAACTCTGTGGAGAGGTATGATTCTGCAACCGCGAATAGCACGAGTTAGAAGGATAGAGAGACATTTCACAGCATGACATAGATCATGAAAGAAGGAAAAATTCCTAAACGTCTTGTAGCCTCTTCGTCATAAGTGTTGCATGCTTGACACTCATGAAAAATACTCTCCTTAAGGTGGCTTTCAGACACCCTTCAACACTTCAAACGCTATTTCTCTGATACCATATTTGTCATGACCCCAACATAGGCTTGGATTGAAACATGAGACAAGGAGCCCCGAGAGACTCCAAGTCAACCCATGGTATGAACATACATCTGACTCAATAAAATCAAGCGGAAGACTTAACATAATAAGCTTAATGGAAGTGTAAGCATAACATAACATCGAAATCTAAATCCACATAATCCAAAAATACAACCCGAGTCTAAAGCTGAATACAATTTATTGTCTGAAAAACCTCTACCTCTGATTAGTTGATGGGATAAGACACCAACTAACTCTCTAAGTCTGAAACTGAAAATACTCAAAAATAATAGAATAAAAGAGGGGCCCTTGACAGATAAGGACTCACCAATAGAGACTAATGCTAACTCTGAAAGCTAGCTAGTGGTGGGGTTGAGTCTAAAGATTGGAGCCAGTATCATGAAACGATACAACATAGAGTATACGGTTAGTACATCGAATGTACCGAGTATGTAAGGTAAGTAAAACCTCTTAAGTAAGTAAAATCATTTAAAACATGCATGATATAAAACATAATCAAAACAAGAATATGAGAGTAGGGCTTGCATGCTATTTTCTGAAATCATGATCTAAACATAACGTAACATCATAACTGAATCAAATGACCCAAAGTTGAAATCTGATAATCATAAGTAAAACTGAACACTCGATCAAACCTGCTT
>JACEIK010003062.1:95655-114296 GCA_018107945.1 Datura stramonium | reverse complement strand
ATATATATAGCATGTCGTTCATTTTCTCAAATGTAAAGAATTGCATTACTTAAGGACAAACAATGGTTCAAGTTTGGGGGTTTGATGAGTTGGAAACTTACCGACTCATTAGGATCCTAAGCATGAGTTTTTGCCTAGTTTTCGAGTTGTTTATGTGGATTTTATGCCCTTTCTCTTGAATTCTTTGTAGGTACTTCACGCAAGTAGAGAAAGCATGAAATCGAGCAAAACATAAAGAGTTTGCAATGAAATTTGACGAGTTAGCATATGAAGGAGAGGGGACAAAGATAATGGAAGATTTGAGCTCAAAAATAGGTGTAAGGATATTCTTTGAATCGGTTAAACGTGGATTCGAAAGGGCAAAACGCGGGAAAAACGCTAAGGTCACTGCCTATATCGGCTAACCAGTCGGCGGTTGACAGTTTGGCAGTGGCTTAACGCCATTTGAACTGCCAGTTCTCCCCGCCAGGCCACTGTTTTCCGCCGGCTATGGTTTGGTGCTCAACGGATTGGCATGAGTTAAATGCTAATTCTTCACAGGAGAGGCAGTCTAATGAAGGATAAAATGATCTAAAAAGGTGTCCAAAGCATCTAAAAACCTCAAAGGCATTTGAGGAAAGTTGTACATAATAAAGTACAGATATTTACATAGCTTCATTGTACACCAACCATTCATTCAACCAATTCACCAACCATTCATTCATCTCTCGCACATCTTTTCACTATAGAATTGTAGAGTTCGATAGAACTTTTCTTTCTTTAACCCATTTTGGGGGAATTCCACTATTGTTGTAAGAGCTTGTGAAGCAAATTTGTAAAGCTAATGTGATGAATGTGTGGGGAATCCTCTTGGTGTCTTCTCTCTATCTTTAAATATGCTTGTCTAATTTTCTAGCTAGAGGTATATTCATGGTGGGTATATTAATTTAATTGAGTTTTGATAAATTTCTCTTATATTCCTTATGAAATTGTAGATCTATTATCTTCTCCCAAGTGATAATTGCTAAAATTGATGGTTTGCAAACATGAATTGTGCTTTAGTTTTCTTTCTTTTGCTTTAGAGAGGTGAGAATCAGGTGAGAAAATATTAGTGAGAAATTGGAGTGTTAGTGTGTGGGATTAAGCTAGAGACAGTTAAAACCCACATTTTCACTCCATTAAATGTCAAGGCTAGAAATAGCTAGTCTTTCCTTAAGCTTGTGTGGTTGATAACTTGAATTGACTTTTGGGTTTGAAAGAACCCAAGGCATAAACATTATTATGGTTAAAAACAAGAGAATGTGAATTATTCACTGCTATCAATGATAATTTTGAGTATAAGGCATTAAAGAATTTTTCGATTTAGTTGTGATCTCATCTATTCAATGCCCCTAGCCATATCACTTGAGATTGCTTTAATTGGAATTCCCCTCAATTAGTCTTAGTTTAGAATTAGATAGTTATTTCCCTTTAATTTTCCCCCAATTTTACTTTTCAAGTTTTGACCAATTATTTATTCTAGTTTGAATTAGTTTATAACTCTTGAATTATCGACTCAATTCTCTGTTGGATTCGACTCCGACTTCGTCGGAAAATTTATTTTGATACAATGAACGTTTACACTCTTTTGTAAAAGAGGAGTGTAGTTTGGACATTATCAATAACAAAAGCTGAAAACTAATAGTGTTTGACTTTGGATTGATATACATGACTGAACTCATGAAGCATACATGTATGCTATGACATCAATGGAACTAAGAGAAATAAAGTTGACAAGAAACTTAGTAGAGTACTAAGGAGGGAACTAATATCTCATGCTGCAACTGAGCCGAAAGGAAAAAGATGGGGGTATTTAGCCATCATATCAGCTTCGGCTTTCCATGTAGCTCCCTCAACAAGATGATTTCTCCACAAAACCTTCACTAAGGATACTTCCTTGTTCCTCAACTTCCGAACCTGACGATCAAGAGAATCTCCTCATTGGTAAGGCTATCCTTCATACCAATGCACTCTACCGAATAACTAATGCTGAGACACCAATATACGTCTTTAACAGAGATAAATGGAAAACTAGATGCACGGAAGCTAACTCTGGGGGAAGCTCCAACTCATATGCCACCTTGCCAAACTCATTCTATAATGACCAATATATCATGGATTAAGCTTCCATTTTTTACCGAACGTCATAACTCCCTTCATGGGAGACACCTTCAGAAACATCTAATCGTCAACCTCAAACTCAAAAGCTCTCTCCTAATAGTTGCATGAGATTTCTAATGACTCTGAGTTGTTTTCAGCCTCTCTCTAATAAGCTTAATTTATTTCTATATCCTCATGAACTGAATCTGGCCCTATTAACGTGGCCGCACCTACCTCGAACCTTTCAATAGGTGACCTACACCTCTGCCCATAAAGAGCCTCAAACAGAGCCATCTGAATACTGGAGTGATAACTGCTATTGTAGGAAAACTCAATGAAAGGTAAGTGATCATCCCAACTACCTTTGAAATTAATAACACCTGCCTTCAACAAGTCTTCAAGAGTCTGAATGGTCCGTTCGGCCTGACCATCAGTCTGCGGGTGAAAAGTTGTGCTAAGCTTCACTGAGTACCAAGTCCCTTCTGAAACGACCTACAAAACTGATATGTGAAAACTGAGTACTCCAATATAAGATGATGGAAAAAGGGATACCATGCAATTGAACCAACTCCCGAATGCTCAATTTAGCATAATCCTATGCTAAATCGGTAGTTTTGACAGGTATGAAATGGGCTGATTTTTTCAACCTATCCACAATCAGTCATATAGAGTCATATTGTCAGCGTGTATGAAACAACCCTATAATGAAGTCCATATTGGTATCTTCCTACTTCAAAGTAGGAATGCTAATATCCTCAAGCATACCTCCGAGCCTCTAATGCTCAACCTTCACTTGTTAGCATTTCGGACACTAAGCCACAAACTTCGCTATGTTATTTATCATGTCATTCCACCAACAAACTTCTTGCACGTCATGATACATCTTGGTAGCAACTGGATGGATAGAGTATTGAGAGCCATGAGCCTCACTCAACATCCACTCTCTTAATTCATCTACAGTCAGCACACACAATTGAACTTGATATTAGAGTACACCATCTCCCCCTTGGGAGAAAACCTCCACTTTCTAATTTTGGACTGCTTCCTTCAACTTTACTAGAATAGGATCCTTTTCTTGCTTAGATTTGACTTCTGTCACTAATGAAGATTCCGACCCATTCTGAACAATAACACCACCATCCGTCGAATCTGTAAAGTGAACTCCTAAATGAGAAAGCTTATACACTTCCTTCACCAACTCCTTTTTTCCATCCTCGGCATGAGGAACACTCTCCATTGACAACCTACTAAGAGCATCTGCCACTACATTGGCCTTGCTCGGATGATGAATGACATTCATGTCATAGTCCTTAAGAAGCTCTAGCAATCTCCTTTGCCGCAAATTTAGGTCCTTCTAAGTGAACACGTATTGAAGGATCTTGTGGTCCACATGTACCCCATACAAATAGTGCCTCTAAATCATCAAGGCAAACACCACCGCTGCCAACTCTAGGTCATGCCTCAGATAATTCTTCTTATGAGTCTTAAGATGATGAACTTACCATGCTACATAAACAAAAAGCCAAGACCAACCCTAGAGGCATCATAATACCCAACAAAGCCATCTGTGCCCTCTGGTAGGATCAATACTGGGGTTGAAGTGAGTTGAGTCTTTAACTCCTGAAAACTCTTCTTACAAGAATCCGCCACTAAAATTTGACCTTCTTCCAGGTCAACTTGGTCAACAGTGATGCAATGGATGAAAATCCCTCTACAAACCTCTTGTGGTAGCCAGCTAAGCCCAAAAATCTTTTAATATCCATAGGAATGACAGGTCTAGGCCAATTCTTCACCGCCTCTATCTTTTAAGAGTCCACCTGAACACCCTCACTAGACAACATGTGACCCAAGAATGCTATTGAGTTCAACCAAAACTCATACTTGCTAACTTAACAAACAACTGGCAATCTTTCAAAGTCCGCAACACAATCCTCAAATAAGCGGTATGCTCCTCTTTGCTCCAAGAGTACATGAGAATTTCATCTATGAAGACAATCACGAACGTATCTAAATACTACTTGAACACCCTATTGATCAACTCCATAAAAGTTGTAGGAGCATTCGTTAGTCCAAGATAAATAACTACGAACTCATAATAACCATACCGAGTCCTGAACGCTATCTTTGAAATGTCACTCTCCCTAACTCTGAGCTTGTGATAGCTGGATCTGAGGTCAATCATAGAAAAGCATTTAGCACCTTAAAGCTGGACATAAAGGTCATCAATCCTAGGGAGGGGGTACTTATTCTTGATTGTGAGCTTGTTCAACTATCGATAATTAATGCACATCCTAAAAGGACCATCCTTTTTTGAACAAAGAAATTTGGAGCAGCCCATTGGGACTTACTAAGCCTGATGAAACCCTTATCAGGGAGATCCTTCAACTGTTGTTCCAACTCAATTAGCTTGGATGGAGCTATTTTGTAAGGAGGAATATATATGGGTTGCGTATCGGGAGAAGATAAATACCAAAGTCAAACTCCCGCTCAGGAGGGACTCCTGGTAGATCATCTGGAAACACCGCCGAATACTCACATACAATAGGAACTGACTAAAGAGTCAGGGTCTCAGACGTAGCATCATTAACTTGAACTAGATTGTATACACAACCCTTAGAGATCATCTTCCTAGCCTTGAGGTAGGAAACAAAGTGACCTACAAGCACCACTAAAATACCCTTCTACTCTAGGACTGGTTCACTTGGAAATCGAAACTTCACCGTACGGGTTCTACAATTGATTGAGGCAGAACAAGCATATAACAAATCCATACAAAATATTAACATCAAAATCGGTCATATCTAACTCCACTAAGTCGGCTGAGGTAACTTTCTGAAGGATCGTGATATGGAAATTTTTGTATACCTGTTGAGCTAAAGCTGACTCATCGACAAGAGTAGATACTGAGAAGGATTCTAATAGGATTTTGGGACTGACTTTGAAACTATCAACAACATAAGGAGCCACAAAAGACAATTTAGTTCCTGGGTCCAATGCATAGACATCAAGATAAAATACTCATAACATACCAGTAACCATATCGGGTGAGCACTCCTACTCCTGACGACATGATAGTGCATAGAACCTATTTTGGCACTGTCCACCCGCTACACTAGAAGAGGCACCCTGCTGAGATGGGCGATTAACTGAATTGGTAGTTAGGGTACATACCGCACCATCATCTATCTGGCTGAAGGGCAACCCCTAAGTCTATGTCCGAGTTTTCCACACCTGAGATAAGCATCTGAGCCAATTAAGCATCATCTAGGGTGGTTCTTACCGCACCTTGCACAGGCTGTAAAAGTGCGCTCCCCTGCCATGCTCCCTTGGCCTCTAGAGCCTGATGCTCTACCCCTCTGGTAATGTTTGGGTCTGGACAGAACACCGGATGATGGTAGAGCTAGAGCTAACGATCTATAGTGGGTTTGAGGGCGATTTCCACCACCAGATCTCAGTTGGAACTGCCCATAGCTCCATGTCCTGGCCCTTTTGGCCTCTCTCTCTTTCTCCTTCATTCGCTCTACCTCTATTTTTTGGGCATATATGATCAGCAGCGAGATATCTATATCACTGATCGACACAGTGGTCCTATATTCCTTGACCAATGAATCTACCTCCCATTCAAGAACTTGCTCATGTGAGCCCTCAGGTCGGCCACCATCTCTGGGGCATACTTGGTGAACTGAGTAAACACCAAGGCATACTCCTGAATAGTCATGTTGTTTTGCTTCAAATTGATGAACTCAGCTACCTTTGCCTCCCTGAACTCTCAAGGAAAGAACCTATCCAAGAAAGTGGCAACAAACTCTTCCCAACAAATGGGAACTGCACCAACTCCCCTGCTCTCCTTCCACTGATGGAACCATATATGATAAACTCCCTTAAGCTAATAGGAGGCTAAGTCTACACTCTTCTCTCCGGTTACCCCCAAAATCTAGGTGATTTTGTAAACCTCCTCTATGAACTCAGATGGGTTCATCTTGAGGAGGTCTCGCACTCTTGCTGCTGCTCCATTCCCATTTTGATGGACATGGGTCACTGCCTGCTGGTTGACCTGGGTTGTCATATCTTGAGCCGACATATGAAAAGCGGCTCTGAACTAGGCATGGGTAACTTGCTCGAGTAATGGATCTGCTGGAGCTGGTGGGGCTGACTAATGCCCATCTACATTGCCATTGCCATGACTATTTCCATTTCCATTTCTTCTTCTGTTGACTCAATGTGCAGGAATATTTATTTAAACATATTTATCACAATTTAGAGGAATAGAGAGGTACTTTATTGCATGACATGGATCATGAAAGAAGAGAAATTTCTTAAAATGTCTCATAGCCTCTTCGTGATAAATGTGGTGTGCTTCACACACATGGAAAAGACTCTACTTAATGCGAATTTTAGACACCCTAGGACACACCTAAACCTTGTCTCTAGTACCAAGTTTTCATGACTTGGCTGGGACCCTGGATCGAGACACAAGACTTAGAACCATTAATGGCCCTAAGCTAACCCATAGCAAATGCATAGCAACTCAAGAGCATGAGTAAATTGGAATTTATAAAATAAGAATGGATTAGCGAAAGGCTATACACATACAACACATGCGTAATGCAAATCAATAATGCTGAACTGTTATATGATTGTCTGAAAAGCCTTTACTATTGTGACGAGCTGATAGGACAACACCTCCAACCAGCTCACTAAGTCTGAAACTGAAATAAATGATAAAAACATCAAGCTAATAACATCCTTAGAGAAAGAAGACTCACCAAAGTGGGAAAAGAGCAGGACTGATTGGGAGAGAGCTATCAGCAGGACTGAGATTGATCACCCGAACATATATCATGAGATGATATAGCATAGAGTATATGATCAGTACTTTGAATGTACTGAGTATGTAGGTAAGTAAAACATGCTAGTAAAAATGTTAGTCTGAAATCATAAGTAAAAATCAAGATAGCATGAGAGTAAGGATTGTATGCTAAAAGCCATAAATTAGAAGTATACATAATCATAAGTTATTCATCGTAATCTGAACATAATGACCCTAGGTTTAGAAATAGAAATCATATAAATTATCATGCTTGAAATCATAACTGAAAGTTCGTAAACTGATTAATGAGTTGAATCTGCTATAAAACATAATATCATAAGTCATGAATATGAGTAACTGAAAACATGAGGAACAGTGGGAGATTCTTATAATCGACCTGTAATTCCCTAGTCTAGAGGGTGTTCATACCTTGCCAAGGGCAGAACCATGAAAAAGGCATGATATCACTCATGGGTTGCCTATTTGGGCACGGGAGACACTTCAGGCTATGTTGGAAAGTAGTTCGCAGACCTGGGTGTGTTGATACCCTGGTCTACTCAGTGTTACATAATACTTCCAAAACATATATAAAGCTCATATAATAATCATGAAATATACTTGAAATAGATGGACTAGTTGAGATCATGATATTCATAAACATTCTTGAAATATGTAAACTATCCATAAAATAGGCTTGTGAGTCGGCCATGATCATAAGCTTGATATTCATAAAAGCCATGCTTACTTGATGAAATAATCATACTCTAAAATTAATAAATTCATGAAGGGCTCTTGTGAAAATCTGCATTATGATCATAAAACATAATTTAATTCATCATACTTGAAATCATGAACTCATAGGATTAAACTCATAATCATGCATAATATGGAATAATCTTCACAAACTTGAAATAATAAATTAATAAGTAAATTGAGGTGTAAATATACCGTAATAGTCATGAAGCATCAACCAAACATGAAGGGATTATACCCATAGAGGAAGCATGGGAGATTTCATAAAAATTAGGTAGAATCCCTAGAATTTAATTTGACATGCTTAGAGACTTGAATCATAGAATTGAATTGAAATTGCGCATGAGAGTGAAAGAATTTCCCCCATTCATAATCCTACATACCCTGGCTTGGAGATTTCTCAACTTACTAGAAACCAAAAAGGAATTGAGGAAGATTTGATGATGAACCCTAGCTTCTCTTGAGGGGATTTGATCTTCACTTGGGGTGTTAGGAGTAGAATGAGGTTTTAGGATGATTAAAGCCCTTAAAAACACCCTTCAGAAGGCTTTAAAAGACTTTGTTTAGGAGTTAGGAACTTAAGAATTATGAAAAAACCCTTAATGATCCGACAGAAAAAATCACACTGCCAGACCTATTGAGGGACTGGATGGCTCATTGGAAGAATTGACAGGTTGGCCCCTGACCCGTTGCCACTTGAAAATTCTCCTCCATTCTATGAACTTTTTCACTTAATGAGTCAATCAACGGGTCATCAGGGGATTGACGACTCGTTCCTCAATCCATCATGAATTTTGGAAATAACATTTTCTCCAACATAACACCACCCAACGAGTTACTCAATGACCCGTTAGGTCACTTGAAGGGTCATTGGGACCATTAACCTGGTGCAGATTTTTTTGTTTTCTCCATTTCAACCCTCGAGTCTGATCTTAGGGACTATTGGGGAGTTACATTCCTGCACACCTAGGTTTCCAAAACTATGTGCCACCATAGGTCTTTATCCAGAATATACATCAGTTTGGTGATCACACAACCATGCCTTTATACCCTTACAAGGTATATTAGGTCCTATCAATGGGGCATATACATCAAACTCCATGTCTAGCTCATGGGGTTATATGTCAGTTAACAGGCACTTCCATAGTACAGTCAAGTTTTAGATCTCATAATATGTTTATGACCCGTAATCAATTTTATTAGCTTTACAATATTTGCAGCATTTATGATTTCAGACAGGGTCAAACCATATTATTTCAATGGTTTTACTTATACTTTCTTATCAGCATGACTATGTTTTGAACTACATTACTTCACATATTCGGCACATTCAAAATAATGACGCATACTACCTATACTATATCGTCTTATGATATAGGCTCAGGCACACAAGCTTAGCAATATGGTGAGTCTCTATCAGACTCAGTCCGTAGTCTCTAATGGTGAGTCCTCATTCCCAAAGGATCGTAGCATTTCCTTTTATTTCGTAGTATTGATTCAACTTTCAGATTTTAGAGTTAGCTAGGGGCTTCTTCCAATAAGTTATCATATCTCTTAGAAGTCTTTCAGATAAGGTCTATTATTTTCAGCTATAGCTATTGATGTCTTTGAAATTACAGTATCTTATCAAATGTTCTTTTATTTATAAAAGTATTTTCTTTATTGTTTTAGTTACAAAAAGCTTCCAATTAAGATTTTCTTATAGTAATTCAGTCATATTAGAGATATGTTGTGCCAGGGTTAGCATGGAGTCATTCATGATTTTAGGAACCATGTCGCATCCTTGGTGTAGACTTGGGTTGTGACAGGTAAGATGTCACGACCTGAGCATGGACCACAGACTTAGACACTGGACCTAGAGCCATGAATGAGTCAAATCTAACCCAGGACATATGCAAAGAAATTCAAGATCATAAATTAAAGCATAAAATTTAAAACTTAAGCATGAGTAAGCGGAAGATTATAAAACATAACGTAGAAAGCAAGAGTAACGCATAACAACAACTGTGTCAACCAATACATGTTTGTTTGAAAAGCCTCTAGTCATAAATGGACTGATGGGGCAGCTCCCCTAACTAGTCTTCTAAGTATGGAACTAAAATGACATAAAAACATAACTAATAAAAATGTCATCGAAAGATGAGGACTAACCAAACAGGGACTGAACTAGATTGATATAGGAGCAGGGTAAATAGTGCGGCTGAGTCTGATCACCTTAACCTATATCATGAAATGATATAGAATAGAGTATCCAATCAGTACTTTCAATGTTCTGAGTAGGCAAGTGTAACGACCCGAATGTACACCATGATCGTAGATAAGGGACAAGGAGCCCCGAGAGACCCCAAGTCGACCCATGGCATGAGCTTACATCTAATTCATTCACGTAAGCAGAAGACTTAACATGAGGAAACGAAATCATAACATAATAACATAGATAAGGCTGTTCCATACATGACGACTGAATAAAATTATAGTCTAGAAAGCCTCTAGTCATGAAAGATGGGTTGATGGGACAACACCCCCAACTAACTCTGAAATACTTAAATTGAATGTGAACAATAGAATCTGAACATATGGCCCTCGAAAGTTGAGGATTCACCAAATAAGCTGATAGTGATATCGGAAGAACTACTGAGGAGGGTGAGCTTGAGAGCCAGGTCCTGTATCATGAAATGATACAACATAGAAAGTATGAGGTTAGTACGTGGAATGTACTGAGTATGAAAGGAAAGTAAAACGGACAGTTAAAAGATTTAAAACTCATAAATGATCATAAGAGTAGGACATCATGCTCATATCATAATCGTTAGAACATAACATGAGGCTCAAGGTTTTCAAAATAATTGAAATACAACGTAATCATAATCATAAGAGAAAAGATTTAATTAACATGACTTGAGACAAAATACATAATCATAACATGCATAAATCAGGAGGAATAGTGGGAGATTCTCTTAACCTACATACCTCATATGAGCACATATGAAGTCCGACCAGTAAACCTAGTCGGGAGGTCGTTCATACCTTGTCAAGGGTAGAACCATGAAAGTGCGTGATATCACCACAAAAAGGGCCAATTGGGCCAGGGAAAGTCATGAAGGAGGTCCCAACATACCTATGGTGGCACGTAGTTTATGAGATCCGGGGCTTAACCTGAGCCTCAAACCTACTCGGTGTTCAATACTACTCCCAAACAATATATATAGTGCTCATAGTATAACATGCATGAATTCATGGGCTAGTTAAATCATAATAATCATAAACATACTTGTACATGTGTGAACTAGCCATGAAACAAGGCCTGTGAGTCGGCCAAAATATAATTCATGAATCGCAAAGTTCATACATACTTGTATCTCATGCATATAGCTTGAAATTCAGGAAAATCATGATGGGTAATAGATCAAATCCATAATTTAAATCATAATTCATGCTGGGATATTAAATATAATTAATAGAAAAGTAGATCCTAATTGATTCATCACGAGTAATGCATAATTAGGCTTAATTTTGTAGAAATTGAAAACCGATAACATTATAAATAATTTGAATCATAAAAGCTAATCAAAAACCCATAGAATATGGTAAGATTCTAAAATAATAAAGCCCATAAATAAATCGTTATGTTTTATAAAAGTTCTACTTCAAAACCCCATAAACTCTTGATAGAATTTTTATGAAATCGTAGAGAATGGGCATGGGTGTGAAAGGAAACACCAGTTGATAGCATTACATACTTGGAAACACTGATTCTTAACCTCCATTGAATGCCCAAGAAGGAATTTGAAGAATTTGAAGAGAAAATCCTTGAATCCCTCTATGATCACCTCTTTATACTCTTGCATGCATGAATGGGAACTCAGAATAAATTATCCCCATAAAAACCCACCTTTCCTAGGCTAAAACGATGTAGTTTAGGGTCTTATAGCATGAAAAAGTCGAAAATGCCCTTAATGAATCTGCCCGGGAATCTATCCAGATTGGACCAACGGATGGTACGAATGGGTCGTTGGAAGAAACGACGACCCTTTATGTCGCTCCTCATTTGCACTGTTGAGACTTTCCTTTGGAACATAACCCCGGATAGACAGGATGACTCGTCCTTCAACCCGACGGATCGTTAATTGACCGTTGTTTGCCCCTTCACAAAATATGAACCTGCTTTCCACGAGCCTTACCACAACTTGTGGTTGCTTCCAACGAGTCGTGGTCTTGATCCGTCACATACACTAGAAATCTTGGCAACTAAAAAATGAACGGTAACCAAGAGTTGTTACCTCTCACAACGAGTCATTGGAAGACCCGTTGTATCTCATCTGCTAAAGTCCATAACTCACTACGACTACAAAGGACGACCCCGTTGTATCCCACAACGGGTCGTTACATCACTTGTTGTCTCCACTGCCACCAAAACTCATCATTCCTACGACTATATACAATGACCCATGGTTTGATACCACAAGTTGTTAGGTCGCACGTTCTGTGATATTTTTTCCAGTTTCAGCAGTTTTCAACTTTAAGCTCCCAAGTCTACTCCTAGGAACTTTTGGGGTATTACAATGTCTCCCCCTTGGGAACATTCATCCTAAAATGTAGTAAACATAAAGAAAACAAAAACATGCAATTATCACATTCAAATACTGATCATTTAAACTGAAACTTTACAGAATGACTACCTCTGATTTATATCACATAGCTGAACTGATCTCCGACATCACATATATCTATAATAACATAAATCAAACTTGTGCACATGAACTGAACATGGAAACTGATTAGAGAATTAGGGAAAATATTGATACCTCAAACTGAAACTGAGCCGGTAGGGAACATGTGTGGGTACTTAGCCATCATATCCTCTTCAGCTTCCCACATAACTCCCTCAATGTGCTGATTTCTCCATAATACAATTACTGAAGCTACTTCTTTGTTCCTCAGCCTCTGAACCTGATGATCCAAGATTGCAATTGGAATTTCCTCATAATTGAGGTTGTCCTTTACACCAACGCTGTCCACCAGAACTACTACGGCTGGATCACCCAGGCACTTTTTCAAGAGTGATACATGAAAGACGGGATGAACTGAAGATAACTCTGCTGGCAAGTCCAACTCATACGCTACCTTACCAACTCTTCTCATAACCCGGTAGGGACCAACATAGCGGGGACTAAGTTTTCCTTTCCTTCCAAATCGCATGTCTCCCTTCTGGGAGACACCTTCAGAAATACCCAATTGTCCACCTCGAGCTCCAACTCTCTCCTCCTCACATCATCATATAACTTTTGACTATTCTGAGTGGTTTTAAGCATGTCCCTTATCAACTGAACCTTCACCATAGCCTCATGAACCGAATCTGGCCCTATCATAGATTCCTCAACAACCTCAAACCATACGATGGGCGATCTACACCTCGACCCATAAAGAGCCTCGAACGATGCCATTTGGATGCTGGAGTGATACATGTTATTATAAGCAGACTCGATCAAGGGAAAGTGATCATCCCAACTATCTTTAACATCCAACACACAAGATCTAAACATTTCCTCGAGGTTCTGGATTGTTCGCTATGCTTGACCATCCGTTTGCGGATGAAATGCTGTGATGAGTTTAACTTGAGTCCCAAGTCCCTTCTGAAAGACCGCCAAAATTGAGAGGTAAATTGAGTAACTTGGTCTGAGATAATAGACAAGGGAACTCCATGTAACCAAACTAACTCCCGGATATACAGTTTGGCATAATCATCCGCTGAATTTGGATGGCGTACTGGCCGATGATGGAGCTGGAGAGATGGACCTGTGCTGGGACTGCTGACGTTGTCCACCCCCTGACCTGACATGATAAGTCCCTTAACTGTAGTGTAGTTCTTGGCCCTCTTGGCCTCCCTCTATCTCTGGTAGACCGTCTCCATCTGCTGTGCATGCAACATAATGCGGGGAAAGTCGATATCCCGATGTAGCATGGTGATCCTACAATCCTTATCCAAACAATCTACCACCCCATACACAAAGCTAGGGGCTTGTCCCAATAAGTTATCATATCTCTTAGAACGCTTTCAGACAAGGTCTATTATTTTCAGCTATAGCTATTGATGTCTTTGAAATTACAATATCTTATCAGATGTTCTTTTATTTATAAAAGTATTTTCTTTATTGTTTTACTTACAAACAACTTCCGCTTAAGATTTTCTTATAGTAGTTCAGTCATATTAGAGTTATGTTGTGCCAGGGTTAGCATGGAGTCATTCATGATTTTAGGCACCATGTCACATCCATGGTGTAGACTTGGGTTGTTACAGGTAAGATGTCATGACCTGAGCATAGACCCCGGACTAAGACACTGGACCTAGAGCCACGAATGACTCAAAGCTAACCCATGACATATGCAAAGCAATTAAAGATCATAGATTAACGCAGAAAAATTTAAAACTTAAGGATGAATAAGCGGAAGACTTTAAAACATAACGTAGAAAGCAAGAGTAATGCATAACAACAACTGAGTCAACCAATACATGTTTGTTTGAAAAGCCTCTAGTCATAAATGGACTGATGGGACAGCTCCCCCAACTAGTCTGCTAAGTATGGAACTAAAATGACATAAAAAAATAACTAAAAAAATGTCCTCGAAAGGTGAGGACTAACTAAACACGGACTGAACTAGATTGATATGGGGGCAGGGTAAATAGCGCGGGTGAGTCTGATCACTGGAACCTATATCATGAAATGATATAGAATAGAGTATGCAATAAGTAATTTCAATGTTCTCAGTAGCCAAGTGTCACGACCTGAATGTACACCCAGATCGTAGACACGGGACAAAGAACCCCGAGACACCCCAAGTCGACCCATGGCCTGAGCATACATCAATTCATTCACATAAGTGGAAAACTTTACATGAGGAAATAAAATCATAACATAATAACAGAGATAAGGAAACACATGATCAATACATGACGGTTGAATACAACTATAGTCTGAAAAGCCTCTAATCATGAAAGACAGGTTGATGGGACAACACCCCCAACTAACTCTGCAATACTGAAACTAAAAGTGAACAATAGAATCTGAACATATGGCCCTCAGAAGTTGAGGACTCACAAAATAAGCTGATAGTGATATCGGAAGAACTACTGAGGAGGGTGAGCCTGAGAGTCGGCTCCTGTATCATGAAACGATACAACATAAAGAGTATGCGGTCAGTACATGGAATGTACTTAGTATTAAAGGTAAGTAAAACGGACATTTAAAAGATTTAAAACTCATAAATGATCATAAGAGTAGGACATCATACTCATATCATAATATTCATAATATAGCATGAGGCTCAAGGTTTTCAAAACAATCAAAATACAATGTAATCAGAATCACAAGAGAAAAGCTTTACTTAACATGGCTTGAGAAAAAAAATACATAATCATAACATACATAAATCATGATGTACAGTGGGAGATTCTCTTAACCGACATACCCCATATGAGCACACATGAAGTCCGACCTGTAAACCTAGTTGGGAGGTCGTTCGTACCATGCAAAGGGTAGAACCATGAAAGGGAGTGATATCACTATGAAAAGGGCCAATTGGGACGGGGACAGTCATGAAGGAGGTCACAACATACCTACGGTGGCACGTAGTTTATGAGATCCGGGGCTTAACCTGAGTCTCGAACCTACTCGATGTTCGATACTACCCCCAAAACATATATATTATGTTCATAGTATAACATGCATGAATTCATGGGCT
Organism: Datura stramonium; assembly: GCA_018107945.1. NCBI lineage: Eukaryota > Viridiplantae > Streptophyta > Magnoliopsida > Solanales > Solanaceae > Datura > Datura stramonium. The sequence goes on along the minus strand of JACEIK010003062.1, from coordinate 98,875 downwards.
AGTTAAATCATGAAAATCATAAACATACTTGTAGATGAATGAACTAGCCATGAAAAAAGGCCCGTGAGTTGGCCAAAACATAATTTATGAATCGCAAAGTTCAAACATACTTGTAGATCATGCATATATCTTGAAATTCAGGAAAATCATGATGGGTAATAGATCAAGTCCATAATTTAAATCATATTTAATGCTGGGATAGTAAATATCATTAACAGAAAAGTAGATCCTAATCAATTTATCAAGAGTTATGCATAATTAGGCTTAATTTTATAGAAATTGAAAATTTATAACATTATAAATAATTTGAATCATAAAAGCTGATCCATAGAATATGGTAACATTCTAAATCATAAAGCCCATAAATAAATCATTATGTTTTATAAAAGTTCTACTTCAAAACCCCATAAACTCTTGATAGAATTTTCATGAAATCGTAGAGAATGTGCATAGGTGTTAAAGGAAACACCCATTGATAGCGTTACATACTTGGAAACACTGATTCTTAACTTCCCTTGAATGCCCAAGAAGGAATTGGAAGAATTTTAAGAGAAAATACTTGAATCCCTCTATGATGACCTCTCTATACTCTTGCATGCATGAATGGGGACTTAGAATAAATTATCCCCATGAAAACCCACCTTTCCTAAGCTAAAACAACATAGTTTCGGGTCTTATAGCATGAAAAATTCATAAATTCCCTTAATGAATCTGCCCTGGAAACCGTCCAGATTGGACAAACGGATGAAACCAATGGGTTGTTGGAAGAACCGACAACCCGTTATGTTGCTCGTCGTTTGCACTATTGAGACTTGCCTCCGAAACTTAACCACGGATGGAAAAGATGTTTAGTCCTTCAACCCAACGGATCATTACATCAATCGTTGTTTTCCCGTTCACAAAATCGGAACATGCTTACCACGAGCCTTACAACGACTCGTGGTTTCCTCCAACAAGTCATGGTCTTGATCCGTCACATACACTGGAAATCTAGGCAACCAAACAACAACCTGTAACCATGAGTCATTACCTCTCACAATGAGTCCTTTGAAGACCCACGTACTGACCGCATACTCTATGTTGTATCATTTCATGATACAGGCTTTGATATTCAGACTCAGCCTCGTTGCTCGCCAGCCTTCTAGAGTAGCATATCCAGTATCAGTTGGTGAGTCAACTCCCAAGGACCATTCCTTATCAGTTATCTTTACATTTTTAGTTTCAGACTTAGAGAGTTAGTTGGGGTGTTATCCCATCAACTCATCAGACGTAGAGGCTTTTCAGACATAGATTGTATTCAACTTCAGACTTGTGTTGTATGTTAAGATTTTATGTTATGTTTAGATTTCTGCTATGTTTATCATGTTGATATTCCGCTTTTATTGATTGAGTTAGAAGTTATATTCGTGCCAAGGGTCGACTTGGAGCCTCTCAGGGTTCCTTGTCACATGCCTCGATCCGGTCCTATGTTCGAGTCGTGACAATTGGCCTTGCCCGAATGGTGAAGGACACTCATGTCATAGACCTTGAGAAGCTCTAACCATCTACTTTGTCGCAAATTCAGGTCCTTCTGAGCGAACATGTATTGAAGGCTTTTGTGGTTCGTAAAGACATCCATATGCATCCCATACAAATAGTTCCTCTAGATATTCAAAGAAAATACCGCAACTCAACTCTAGGTCATGCATCGGATAATTCTTCTCATGAGTTTTAAGATGCATGGAGGCATACACCATGACCTTACAGTGTGGCATCAACACACAAGTAAGACCAACCTTAGAGGTGTCATAATACATGTAACCCCCCAAAAGTCCCTACTATTAAGCTCTAGAAATGTAATCAAATTCATTAGAAAAATCTACATTTTCTCTTAGGACGACTCGTGGTACGAGTCATTGTACCAAGGGTGGGGGTCATAGGTCGAGTCATGGTAAGCTACTGGTTTTTAGATCATGGATTAACGAGTCAAGGTAAGACTCGTTGTTGGGTGTGATGAGTCATGGTTAATAGTAGAGTCTTCTGTCCCAATGACGACAACTCATGGTACGAGTCGAGGAGGCTGTAACGGGTTAATGTATGACTCATTGTAGGAAACAATAAGTCGTGGAATGCAGCCGTGGTTTGGAACTACTTAGGGGAGGAATGATGTCATAATTCTAGTTACAATTAATTGTAGGAAACAACGAGTCTTGGTAGTCATCCTTGGTGAGAATCAAAAATTTGGAAATCTGGACCAGTTGACAATGGAAAGAAACCACGAGTCGTGGTATGACTCATGATGACTGGTAGTGTATTTTTTCCTAACAAATCATTAAGGGTATTTTCAGAATTCCTAAGCTCCTAAGTTCCTAATGACATCATTTTAAGCCCTATAATGAGTGTTTTAATAGGGTTTAAACTATCCTAAGTCATTAGGCTCCCATGATGCATTGAATTGAAATTCCTTCCAAGATAAAACTAGAATCTCCTCAATTTCTTCCCCAATTCTCTTGGGCTTTCAAGGCTATTTTGAACATCAATTTACCCAGGTATTTTGGGCTATGAATAGAGGATTTCTTCCACCCTCATTCCCAATCTTCTTCTCAAATTCATGAATTCAAGTTCATAATCAAGTGTATTGATCCATACGATTTTAACCCAATTTTATGAAACTATCTATGCTATGTTTATGGGTCTAATCCCCTCATGCTCTAAAGTATGTTTTAATTCTAATGGGCAGATTTTATACTCAATTTTATTATAAATTCATGATTTTATGTTATTATAATTATGTCCTATTATGCAAGTTTTATGAAATTCAAGTCTATGATCCATGATTTCAAGTATGATGAGTTCTCTAGTTTGCATGAATGTTTATGAACTCTCAACTTATGATTTCACGATTTTGACTGATGAAGTATATTTCAAGTATGCATGATTTTATTATTTAGGAAAGATGATACAAGTTAAGCATGTTTATTATTACTTAGTAAGGGCTAATAAGGTCAGTTTGTGATATGATTTGGAGTTAAGACTTCCAATGCCACTTATGATATGATATGGAGTCAAGACTCCGAATGTTTAGATTCAAGCTATGTTTTGAGAATATAATTTCAGCTTTATTAAAAACTAATGTAAGCACTATGCAAGTTTTGGGAGTAGTGTCTATCACTAAGTAGGCTTGGGGTTTTGAGGTTCCCTAGTGTCATAAACTACGATCTAACATAGGTGTGTTTATATA
>JACEIK010003062.1:49965-87323 GCA_018107945.1 Datura stramonium | reverse complement strand
CAGATTCAGTTATCTCCTGCTATTCAGAATTGCTAGTTATGTTATTTGTATTCAGTTGCTTTGCATACTCAGTACCAGTGGTACTGATGCCCATTGGGGCACTGCATTACTTGGCTGCAGGTACTCATAAATGAGGAGACGATCCCTCGTGATTCTAGCCAGCCATAGAGTCATCAGCTCCTGTCATCCGGAGCTTGATATTCAGAGGTGTAGTTTATTTTCCTTATTTGTACAGTATGGGTAGGCCGGGGCCCTGTCCCGACCATTCTATCAGTACTCATAGAGGCTTGCAGATTGTATGTATATATATCTCCCTGTGGTAAGTTGAGCCGATCGTGTGAGGCCGTGCGTTGTGTTTAGTTGTTTAGCATTATTGATTATGTTGGCCGTGTGTGGCCATAATCTGATAGTAGTGGTGACATTGCCAGTCACGTAGATATACAGTATTTCTTATGTTGAGTCACAGATGACTAGGCAGCATGGTGGCCTTGTCGGCCCGCATAGGTTCCCCCTTAAGTATGTTTCTGATTACCTGAAATCATATTTACAGGTGGCTATAGGCCCAGTCGGCCGGAGGCTGTATTTACAGCCGTTATATAGCCCGTTGTTCCCAGAAATCTGAGATAGGACTAGCCAGGCACCAGATGTGCTTAGGCTCCCCAATTAGCAGTCCAGGTCCTACTAGGGCACCAGGTGCCAGTCATACCCCCCAAGGCGGGGCGTGACACATACCTATAAAATCTCTATCTCACATTCATATCATTGGTGATGTGCCGGGCACACCCTCCGTCACATCACCGTACACACATGCCAGAGGGTCTTATGTCTATCCTTCCAGTCATGACCTGCAGGGGACTCTAGAAATCCATGTACTGTACTCCCAGCCATATGAACACCTCATCATACCTGTCTGTGTACTCATATTTGTACACCCAATCATATGAACATTGAGTCATACCTGTCTGTGTACTCATCCCATACTACTCACCCAGATTCTCATCTCAGGCACGAGCCATTCATATCCAAGAACTCATGCACATGCTTGATCATACAAATCCACTCGTCGGGTTACTCACCTCGAAAACAAGACTCTCTTCTCAAAATAAGAATGTCTCATTCTTCCATCTCAATATTTCTTTTCATTGTCTCACTTGGTTACCACAAATTTCACTCATAGTTTCAGGAACTATATATCATTGTTCAACTTAATGAACTTACATTCAATAATAAGAAATTAATCAATTCAATCTACCACACAATCATAATCCGAGACCATTTCACAAATTAATTATTCATTGTATTACCCTATTCCCATAATTATTTGAAGCGCCACATAAATCGGCCTTCTTGCTAGATTAGGCTAGCTGCAATAGAGTTACTACTGCCCGACAGTCTCGCTACAGCGGGTATAGCTCTGCTACAATGGTACTGCATAAATAGTATTCCGACCAAGCTTTCCTCCTTACATTCCCTTCATCGGGGTCCTTCACAGTTTGCTCATCTACTACTTAGATGCATATTAACTACATCTACGATCAAATTACCCTTATCCCACCTGGAGCGACAATTAATTCAACATGTAACATAAGAATCACAAACAGATAGACCATCGTAAGTGAACTATTAACTCATTAACCCATACGAACGCATGAATCGTCAAAACACCTATACATATGACCAAACTCTGGTCCCTTATTTGGGGCATACTTTAGAAGTAGCCCTTAAGGTTCTCCAAATAAGATTAAATCCAATGGTCTAGACTCAATACTCTTCGTACCCACATGATTGCATAATACGATAACTTTATCACTTGTTTCTTATCTTTTCTCAATTACTTCCCTCTGGTATATTAGTTATCGACCAGACATGGTTATTCATAATTTGCATGATAACTTCTATTTTACTCATCAACGACACATTAATAATATACACATATACAAATTGTTAATCAAAGTCTAACACATAGGTAAAACATAGCCTACTTGGGCGCCAAGCTTCCGTTAAGGATCCATAGTTGCGTGCTTGCCTCGAGTTCTGATTTCTTGCAGAGAATTGCCGTGATGGATAGGGAAGTCCTTTCCTATCTAGTCTCCTTATGTTCTTTCCTTGTTAGAAATCTTAAATTTTGTTTTTATGGCATTTTTATTCACTAAACCTTATGGGAATAGGTTTTAAATCCAAACAATGGACAGAATTATGGAGTTCTGTTCCATATCGCCCACTACAATGAGGAGTCTTCTGCTATAGCAGTCCCATTACAGTAGAATTGGCTCACTAGGGCGCCTTTGCAACTGGGTCCACCTGATTTCAACTTAGCCCATTTTAAATTTATCCATCGCATAATCCTTTAAATCAACGGACATAACCTAGACTCACAAAAATTTTAAATTTTCCCACGTTTATGTCATCAAGGTGCTATAATGACTAGGTGGGTCTTTACACTTCACCACCACCTCTATTCTCCAGACAAAGTGAGCTTCAAAAGCTAATCGATATGACCCATTCCCACGAAAGCGGCCTAGCAAAATTTTTAAAAAATCTGCCAGCCCTAATCTAGAGATCGGTAAAGAATACAATGGAGGATATCTTTGTTATCTTAAATAAGCTGCGTTACCACGTTGATGTCATTGAGGGAGAAGTATCATCTCTTTGGGATTATGTAAATGATTTGAAGGATAAGACACCCCTATCCCGCACTGATATGAGCTTCTTGGATGAGGCTATGGCTACCCCATGCACAGCTCGAGGTCCCATCAATGACTTTCTTTGAGACTTGAGGGAGGAGGAGGAGGCCAAGCATAATGATGATAGTGGAGAAGTCTCTGCGGGGCTGCAAGGTGCTTTATTTGAGTCTCTTGGTAAGGCTCACTCCCATAGAGGTAGTGCGAGAATGAATAGCGAGGCTGATATTGACGATGATAAAAAGGACTAGTGGCTCAAGTAGTTCTTACCCCCTTATCCTTCATTTGGTAAATTGGGAACAATGTTTACACTTTAGGTGGGGTAGGATGAGTCCTTTTCTTTTTGTTTCCCTTTTCGGGCTTATTTGGTTTAATTGATGTTTTGAATTTAATGTTTTTTTCCTTGGATGAAAGAATGCCCTCGCTGGGCTTGCTTTGAGTTGATTTAAACTGTTGACCCTGGCCAGGCTAAGTTCTTGTCTTGATAATATGAGTTTCCATTGTCGGGTCGGTCTTACATGTCAATTGTTTACCACCCACGCATATAAATTTCCTTTGTCGATGGTAGATAGTAAATATACTCCTAGGATTTTCTTCATACCGCGGTTCTTTCTCAAGGAGCAAAATTTTTTATTTTATTTATTTTTTGTATCGAACCGGGTGGGATTTTCCTATGATAGATTGAGAGGCAATTTTCTTAAGAGAAAATGCCAAGTTTAGTTTATCTTTTGGAGTCCTTATTGCACTTATTTTGAGCGGTACCACCAAAATTTATATGTGGTGTAGCAAGTGATTTTTTAGATGAAAGGGGTGATAACATCCAAAATAAATTCCTTAATTCAAAGAATATACATGGTCGAAGTATAAAAAAAAGTAACCCGGTGAGTGTCAGGGTCGAATCCCACGAGGACTAAGGAATTATAATTTCAAGTGTCGATTGAGAAATTGATCTTAGTTTGCACCACATAGATTTAATATTAGAACGAATAAAATTAGGGAAGTTGAAATTTTAAGAGAATTGTATTGGTTGATTTAATGATGAAAAATAGAAAGATCAACGAAAGTGTCAAGAACGGTGTGAAATACTAGAGGTGCGGTGTAGATGAAATACCAGCTAGATCCGGACATGCCAGGTCATCTTATGAGTTCAATAAGTGTAAATAATTTCGGAAAGTGGGTAATCGCAGCTTCTCATCCTATTGATTACCTCTAGCTAGAGTTTTATTAAGACTCTAACCACTAGTTAGCTCAACTTGATTAGATTTGGATTAGCAACTGCACTATTCCTAACTATTAGTTACCAATAAGGAATGAGAAAGCAATTTCAGCTATTCCTAGCTTAATTTCACAATCTCTTATCCATGCCCACTACTAGATTCTCTTCCAATACTTAATTATTCTCTCTCAAGCAATAATCAAGCAAGAATAAATAGAACCATATCATAATCAGTGGATCTTCATTAATAGATTGAACAGAATCCAATAGATTTACACTAAATTGAACAACATGAAGATGAATCTAGCAATACCCAATCCAATCAAGTATTCATCATCACACACCTCTAGTTAATTATTTTAGCTACTCATAGTTAAGAAATTCAAAAACACATTCATCAATAGCATCAGTGAATTTAACAGCAAGAGTAGATAAATCAACTTCACAAAATAATATTCACAATAGCTGAAACTTACTAGTACAAGAGGAACTAAAACAGAGTACTTTCTACAATTTACACTCAAAATTCCCCTCTTTCAGCTAAGAGAATGTTCTTTTTCTGAAAGGAGAAAAGATGATGTGATGTAAGCATTTGTTCTCTCTTTAAATTCTCTATTTCTATCTTCCTGTCTGTCTCTCCTAGTACAAAGTACTTCTTTTTTCTATTTATACCCTGAAAAGTAGGGTACGTTTCATCTCCTTCTCAATGATGGATGATTATACCCTTATAGCTCCGTTCTGGAAATGTAGAGGCACCGGCGGTCCGCCGATGCAATCCGTGAATAGCCAGGTGTTGTTTCTACATTTCCCTTAAATTCCAGTGAGCACCGGCAGCTCAACCGGCGTTTTGCCGATTCGAATTCGTGAACCGTCCGGTCTTCAGGCTATTTTTAGAACTCTTGAGCATCATTCAGCGACTCGCCGCTGGCAAGTCGCGAACCGCAAGTGGAATTACTCCTCTGAGGCAGTGAGATTCGGCCTTGGCCTGCGTTTCGCCGATTTACATCTACGATTCGCTGATTTAGCCTCACTTCCTTCTTTTTGCTCTATTTTTTCTCTCTTCTTCACTTTTAGCCATCTGCAATGAAAGCAAAAAGGGAATAAAATCTAAATAATCAACTCAAGAACAAACCAAAAACTCATGTTTTAGAGCCTAATGAGTTGGTAAATTACCAACTCATCAAACCCCCAAACTTAAATCATTGCTTGTCCTCAAGTAATGCAATACTCAACTATTGAGGAATGTACCACCTCTTTTCACAATTAGACCTCGCCGATCACGTGAACTATTACAATGCAAAAATACTCACCACGCTCACCTAAAAAGAGAACAAAATACCCCAAAAGACTAAAACAATGAAAATGCTTCAAGCAGGCAACCACTTTCTATCAAGCAAAGTTTATGAAAGGAATTATTTATCAATTCAAGGGCATTGCTCAACCAAGTAACACACATAGCATTTCAAGTTATAATCACTGATTCAAAGCTTGTCTTAGAGTTTACACTTCTTGCCCCATGTCCACCTTAACTTTGAATGCTCTTGCATCATCAAAAAGAAATGATGCCACTCACCATAATAAGGATCCCTATTCTTTTGGTCATGCGATTATTTGAATGCACACAAGGGATTAATTGGAAGAGACACTCACGCTCACTCTCCCAAAAGATATCTTCATGCATACACTTTATTCATAGGCTTTTTGTTCATGTAATTCGCCACTAATGTAGAGTAGCTGCACCTAGAATCATTTAGGGCTTGCGGGTTATGATATAGGCTCGAGGTGAAGGTAGGATTAACATTTGGCTATAGTGACTAAATCCCCCCTAATGCTTTTAGTGACATACCTTACATAAATTCCACTCACTTAACCCTTATTTTCTTTTTGATGACTTTCATTTCTTCAATATTTCCCCTTATAACCCATTGATTTCACAATTAACCTTATCACATCAAGAGGGAACACCAATTCACACAAATTGTCTTTTTTCTTTTTTTGAATTTATCTTTTGGCGTACTTTTGACAAAAGGTGGTGCTCCCTTCACACTATGATTCTTATCTTCCCCTTTTGTTTAGCATTCCCCCAAACATAGGCTTTTGCCTTAATTCTCACAGATGTTTTTATCACTCCCTCTTTCTTAGGATCTAAGAATCATTTCCTTACTCATCTTATCACTAGCATCACAGGGAGAATGGGGGCCAAAAAGAGGTGTTAAGAATGATCTTAAGTCTTGTAATGTCGTTGGCAAAGAAAGGGTTTAAGGCTCAACATTGGCTAACAAGGATTGAAGCTCATGGAATGTATATGGGTGAACTGACTATACAAAGGAAAGCCTAAACTCATGTTCTTGACGCAACTACATCTAGGATTTCTCCTTGAACTATATTTTGGGCAAGTTCTAGAAAAGATGTAATGCATGAGATTCATAAAAAATGTCCTCACCACACAAGGCATCACTCTTAAAGGGTCTATAAGAGTCATACTCAACATTGAACACCAAATTAGGGCATCAAAGCAAGTATACATCATAAGTCAAAGAGGGAATTTATAATGTATGACAAAGAATGCTATGCTATGGTGTCCATACTTGCTCATTATCTTCATTCTCATGCCCTTGCTTTTGCAATTCCATTTCAACAACAAAAATTTTGGTGGTGCCTCTCAAAACAACTTCACAAAAGACTCAAAGCAACATGACATTATCCGTTAAGAATGTCGCCACTCAATTCATCATCGGGAAAAACAAATCCGGTTCAACAATAAATATAATACAAATAAAAGAATGCTCCTTGGGAAAGAACCGTGGTAAAAAAAACCCTCGGAGTTTTAATTTCTATACTACTATTTACTATGGCGAAACAAGAACAAAACTTTGGGGTCATATCATTTAAGATTTTCAATATTTTGCAATTCAAACAAAAGACCCCATCTTGTCACTAAGCATCAATCACAAAAATAAACAACCAATTCATTAATTTAGAAAAACAGGACACGCCCGATGAGGGCAATCATTGACCAACAACAGCCCAACAAAGGTTGGACCTACTCAAACTCAAATAAAAAAACATCAAAATCTCAAAAGAAACAATCCTCCCCCCATCAATTGTGCTCATCTCTCCCCCACTTTAAAGCATACATTGTCCCCAATGTAAATCTGCTCAAGGGAAAGGGATAAGGAACTCCTTGAGTGGGTTACTCCTCTTCGTCATCAACCTCTGCAGCACCACAATCACCGCCGCTGGCATAACCTAGCCTAGCGAAATCATCTCCCAGCCCTTCAAACAAGTTATCAATTGGCCCCCAAGCTGAGGATGGAGCAGCCATTGCAGCATCTAAGGCGCTTATGTCGGGCACTTCGATCGAAGTCCGACTCTTTCACTCATGCACTTCAGTTCGGAGGGAAGTGACTTCCCCTTCTACTACATCCACCCTCTTGCATAAAGTGGTGACATTCTCATACTGTAATTTTAGCTCCTTCTTGATTATTTTATCAATGAGTGCCGGGAGGCTCTTAGCCAAACGTTGAAGTTGGTTTTCATGCGAGTTTTTCATCTCCATAAGTCGGTGGATACCACTTGGCTGAGAAGATTGTGGAGGGGGAGAAACTGTTTGCAAGGGTATGTCGCCCGATGCTTGGCCCGACATGTCAGGCTGGGGCACATTGGATTCTGGGGCAATTGGTGATTGGGCTGACCTATGGGAGAGGGATTTTCCTTGCACTCCAAAAGGATTGCTGGCACTTCGTCTTTACTGTTGGTGCCTCAGCATCACTCTTCCGCTCGATATCAATTACACCTGAAGCAACGGAAGGAGTTTCATCTGGGAATAGAGGCACCCCAGCTGCTGGGTAAAGCTGGGAAATTAAGGCAGCATAGGGCATTGAAGTACTGGACTACCTGGCCTTCTTCATCTGTTAAGCGACAATTTCCGCAAAGTTGATGGGGACTCCCGTCATTATGCAAGCAATAGGAATGGAAGTTTCAAGGCTGACCCTCTATTTATTTTTTTAGGGGATGATCCGAGCACAAACAAAATTGAGCCACAGCTTGGCCTCAAACTCCAAGTCGTGGCAAGAGATTTCGCCACCTGTAGAGGCCCACAGAGGATTTCCAACAACTATAATGTGGCCAACCCACGCGAACATGTCCTTCATATCCGCCACCCTAGCCATGTACTCTGTAGCGGAGTCAATTTCATCCTCCCAGAATAAATAATTAATGGTTGTCGGGGTTATATCAACCTCCACTCCCCGGATTAGCACAGATGGAAAGCAAGGGAAATTATCTACCTTACCTCTATGCTGCATTCTTTCTTGGCGGGCTTGATAAGAGGCGTAGAACTCAATGACCAAGTTGGGGTAATATGGCGAAAGTGTGTTGGAAAATACATGCCATTTTGTATGGGTGAACTGCTCGATGATATTGGGGAAATCCCCCCTCAATCCTGTAAAGTCAAATCGCTTTTCCATTATTATTGTGCATCTTTGGCAAATGACGTAGTGCTCTTTCATGTTTTGTTGACAAAGGATTAGTGATTCTTTGGTGTTGTTCCTTGGTTGAGCGTCCCTGGATTTGCCCTTGCCCTTGCTAGTTGAAGAAGCAGGGGCCTTTCCTTTACCTATGTTTCTTGTGGAAGACATGATTTGTTTTTCTGCAAAAGGTATGTTAGTGAAAAGAAATAGAGGTAGATATTAAAGGAAAAGAAAACTAGTCTAAAGAAGAACTGAGAAACAAATGAAAATCAAACAATCATTGAAATATCTAGTCGTATCGGCAGAAGACTGACTGTTCACAGAAGACATTTTGTGGACCGCCGATTGACCGGCGATGCCTAATAGAATACTGGGAAACTATGAAATTTTCGGTAGTTCTGGCGGCATCTCTCTTGTCTAGGTCCGCGAACCACCAATGGATCGCGGAATCCACTCAGTGGCCAGGGCTAATTTCAAGGTAGACCAGAGCTCCATCGGTGATTTGCCAAATCTGATCGACGAATTGCTGACCACTACCGTCCCCAAATTTTCAACTCATTATGCTAGGCCCTTTTGCTTAATTCTTAGGTATGCATATAATCTAGAACTTGCACCAAATGTCATTCAAGGTGAAATTCTAAATGTAGTTGCACCCAAAAAATGACCTTAGGCTCTTTTTTGATAGTCACTTCATCGCAAAAGGACCTCCATGGACATTGACCATTGTTAACCAATTTTTGATCCTTAAGCCATTTCTTGGAAATCACATTACAAGCCTTATACCATTTTTAATTCTCTCATTTTGCACCTGTTCCTCCCTAATTGCGAGTGATGAAAGAAAAATGGGGGATTGAAGTCTAAGTCTTGAGAGAGGATGAGAAAATGGAACGTGATGCAGGTAAGAACCTAAGTTTGGGGGTGTGCTAATAAAAGAAAAAAAGGGAATGAGTTTCAATATGTGGCGGCACTAATTGCTTGACGAAAAGAATAAATAGCCTGTTGAAAACCCCTTGATCAAAAATAAGAAAGAAAAGAATTGAATGATGCTATGTATTGTTTAAGATGAGGCTTAATGTATAATTTAAGGTGTTAAAATGGAGGATCTTGTGAAAAAATATGAATGATGAGAAGGGAGAAATAATTTGAGTACTCACTAAAGCAGAATGTTTGAATTGTCTCATAAAGGAATTAGGGAGGTTCTAGTCACTAGAGATAAATATTATCCTACACTTACCCCTTACCTTCATTATGACCCCCAAGTCATTAGTGATTCTAAGTGCATCCACTTTACATTAATGGCGAGTTACATGAAGGGAAAGCCTATGGTTCGATGTGTGTGCACTTGAATATCCTTGAGATAGTGAGCGTCTTTGCATCATCATATAATCCCTATGTGTCAATCGCATGTATGTGAGTGGGATTCTCTCTTTTGGATGACAGGCATCACTTTCTTGGAGTAAATCCTAAAATTGAGCTTTCAATTGAGAGGTATGAATGCGACAAGTTATGCAGTGAACTTCAAGGAAATCCTTAAATATTGATGATCAATAACTTTAGATTCTTGTTGATCTTGATTTGATTGAATGTTCCCCCATTTTGAATTGAAAGAATGAAAATGATATTCACCAATTACTTGTGGTGATCCAAATTGAATTTGTGCAGCTATGGGATTTTATTATTCTGAGTCTCTGTGTGATTTTTGGTTTGTCTTATGTTTTACTAGTCCTATGTGAAGCTCTTATAGTGTAATATGCTTAAGTCAATTCTATATGCGAGTGAATGCTTTACTTGAGGGAAAGTAATAATTCATGTTTGGGGGTTTGATGAGATAGTAATTTACCAACTCATTTGGCTTTTAAGCATGACCTGTTGCTTTGTTTTCGCACTAATTAAGAAGGTTTTATGCCTTCTCTCTTTTTTGTTGCAGGAATTTAACTTAGACAAAGAAAATGAAAGGATTGAACTGAAAATGATCTACTAGAAGAAAAAGGGACCTGTGTGCAGCACAAGGGCACTTGCGAAACGCTGGTGCCATGCAAATGAAGTTGGAAAATTTGTGAAATGGAACCTACGAACGGTAGACTGGTATATGTGGAATGCAGGTTCCACCACAGATGGATTGCACAGACGCTTCCTCAATCTGCTGAATAATCTGCGAGCCGCAGATGGGAACCTACGTGTGCAAGTTACCCGCACTACTATCAAGGGAAAAATCCTTCAAATCTAGAACAAATGTACCTGAAGCTTCTAAGGACAATTTTTGAAAGTTGTACAAAAAGGAATTTGCAGATTTTTACCCCAATTGTACATTCACACGTTATGTCACAATGATTTTTGTAGAGAGAAGTTCATAGAGATGGAAAGTAGAGCATAATTACTTCTTCAATTTTCATAGGGCAAGAACTCCATTCTTGCATGGTCTGACTGCTTAGGAGCATGTCCGATTAGTAGTAGCCCTACAGTCGTCNTGGAAAGTAGAGCATAATTACTTCTTCAATTTTCATAGGGCAAGAACTCCATTCTTGCATACCTTAAGCTTGAAATTAGTTACTTATTATGATGAATGCAGAGAAAATCCTTATGGTATAATTTCTCTCTCTTTACTTATGAGTAGCTAAATTTCTTGCTAGGGGTGTGTGTGCATGATGAATGTCTAGATTTGATTGGGTGTTGCTGAACTGTTCTCATATTTGAGCAGTAAGCATGAATCTATTTTTTCTTCCAAGTTTTAATTCAATAGTTGATGGTTGCAAATATTGATTTAGCTTTCTTATCAATCTTTTGCTTGAAAGAGAAAAGTAAGGTTTGGGTGAGGATTCAATAGTGAGGAATTGGGTGTGTGATACCTGAGCTTGAGATAGAGATAGTCATGACCCATATTCGTACTCCATTAGAGGATTAAGGCTAGAGACAACTTAACCCTTCCTCAAGCTTTGTTGATTGGTTTTGTTGATTGTCTTTGGGGTTTGAGAAAACCCAAGGTAAATACATCTTTTTTGTTGAGAAACATAGGATGTAGCCATAATCAACACTCTCCATGCTCTAGTCGAATCTAAGGAACTTCCATCAACCCCTATCAAATCAATGCCCCATCAAATGCACACTGCTAGTTGCTCTCATTGATTGCAACATGTAGCTTTCCCCTGCTTCATTTTATAATTTGAAATTAATATTTGCTTCTTTTCCCCCAATTAACTATATTATGTTGTTTAGACATGACGCTATCTAGTTTGAGTTGATTTAAGACTATTGGATCATCTCTTCTCAATCTCAATGGCATTCGACCCGATACTCATTGAAAATTTATTTTTTGATAGCAATTGTAGTCACCTATTTTAAATGGGAGAGTTTTATTAAGCGTTATCAACACCCCCATGGAGTACATGTGTATATTGGATGCATTACATGGTCATTACATTACATTTTATCCATTAATATTCATGATTATTTGAGGGTTTTGAACTGTTTTACCTATCTTTGTAGTAGTGATTAACTATTCTTGATCTATGGTGTTGATTATTCGTCTTTGATGATAGAAATACTTATTATTTGTGTATACATATGAAATACTAATATTTTCTTTTCAACAACTAAATCTTATCACTAATTTAAGAAGAGTTGCTCTATGATACTTATTGGGTACACATTGTTATATACCCATACTACACTTGTTTCTCCTTTTTTGGATATAGGATTGGATTCGAGTACCAACGGAGTTTGAGTTGATTGTTCAGCCTGAGATTATCCCTAGGGAGACATAGTGGTGAGCTTCCTAGCTGATCTGCAACACCGATCTTCCTTTCTTTAGTTTTTTTTTTGTCTTCTTTTCTTCGGATAATGTATTTATGATTTAAGACTTGTATCAAAATATTAGAGGCTCTTGTACTTCGAATTTCAAGTTTTGTGGGTACATGCTTTTATTTCCAAACATTTATATCTATTTGACTTTGTCCAAGATCAATTTTTGCTTTCCACTTAATTATTTCTATCAACTATTAAAATTGAATTAAAGCTGATTTAGGATTTGCCTACCGACTTATGTGTAGATTCCCATCACGTATCATAGATTTTGGGTTATGACACCTTCATAGCATGTATGTTTAATGAATATATATTACTATGTGATATGTATGACTGAATGTATATTTGCTAGTTCACAAGATATATATCTAAATATCTATTATTAATAGACAAAATATGTATCAAAATATATACATGGTAATTCATAATAATATTAATATATAGAATCTATATATGACACTTTTCTTCTCCAACAAATTTCAAAGAAATCATCCAAAAGTGCTCAAATTTCATCTGAACGGATTTGTAAAACTCAATGCGATATAAAGATCACAAAATCATAACAAGTTATGATTATTATTTTACAATGAGAGAGAAAGAAACTTGAACTGTATAGTAGATATGGACTCGAACCCATCATTTTCATGGACTGCATTTACTTGCCATGTTTTGGGTGTCCTCATTTTCTAGTTAATCTTTTGACACAAAAATTAATATAGAACCACAAGAATATATCGATATGCCATTTTGGCGGCAAAGTTGAATTTTGTAATGAGCTCTTCTCTTTCTACAATATCCAGAAAGTCCATAAGATCAGAACTGAGAATTGAATCATATAAATCAGGAAAAATTGCATCAAAGTCATGGAATGATCCAAGGGACGAGTCATTGTAGGGAACAATGACCTGTTGTGTCCCTTGTGGAAAGTCCCCAATAAGACCATTTCAGTAAGCAACAGGCCTAGCAACAAAACCATTGGAAGATCCAACCGGTCATCCTGAGTGGCCGTCAAATGGGGTTCAGGAAATTCCCAAAAGCTGTGTTAGTGATGACAGGAGGATACAACAAGCCGTTGTTCCAAGGAACAACTCGTTCTGTCTGGTCGTCAGTTAGAGAACCTAAAGAGTATTAGAAATTTCCCTGGAAGCAATAGGCAGAGTAATAGGTCATTGTTTCGTACGATGACCCATCTTGAGAAGTTGTTGATTAGAACCTCAGTATAAGACCAGAAGTGCTTTAGATACAACAGACAGCTGCAATGATCCGTTAAAACGAGTAAGACTCGCTCTATCAATCATTTGTGAGGGTCAGTCGAGTACTAGAAATTCCCCAAGGAACGGCTGTAATACCCCAGTAGAGCCTAAGACTAGACCTGAAATTTAAAAATGAAAAGTAGCAGAACCTGGAAATTTTTTTTGCTCAAAATGGGTCATTGCACGAGTCGTTGGAGGGACTAACGACACATTGGATGTGCTTGTGAGAAGATACTGAGGGTCTGGAGTTGGGAGTAATGGGTCAAGGAACAACCGTTTGTTTAATGTAACGGGTTGTTATATGTGAGCCATTGTGAAGTGAGTCTAGTTCAAAGAGGAAGTAACGGGTCACATGACGACTCATCGTTGGAAGCAACGAGCCGCTGTAAGTGCCCATTGAGAGGTATACCGAGAGATAGGCAGTGGAGTCAATGGATGGTTACCACTAGTTGTTAGATCTAGGTACAACTTTTGGGACCTATCATGGTATCAGGTTTGGTGTCCGTTTTTCAGGGTGTAACAATGAGGGGTGTAACGGACTGTCGAAGCCAGTAACAGTTCATTCTGACGCCCGTTGTCACTGGCAGAGCAATTTTCCCAAGAAATTTATTAAGGATATTTTCTTCATTCCTAAGACCTAGGATCTTAAACTACGACATTTTAAGCTCGAAATGGAGTGTTTTAAGAGGGGTTATGTCATTCTAAACCTATTCCAATTCATGCATGCAAGCTTAGGGGTTTTAAGAGGTGATCAAGTCTAGTTTTCTATAGGTTCTTCCTCAAATCTCTTTGGGCTATTAAGGAGGTGTGAGAATAAGATCCCTTCAGGTATGTAAGGTTATAAATGGGTGCAATTGTTCACACCCATGCCCAATTCCCTCTCAATTCATGTTGTTTTAATTAATGATTTTGTGGGGTTTCTACCTAATGCATGAATTCCTAAGCTTTATTCATGGGTATGATCTAAGCATGTTTTAAATGATGAATTATGATTAATGGGAAAATTTACGATGTTTTAAATTATAAATTATGTTTTCAAGTTTTCCAAACTACGATGTCTATCCATGAATGTTCATGAACGTTGAGATCTATGATATATATGTTCAAGTATGATGTGATATTTATGAAGAAAGTATGATTTCAAAATACCCATGTTTATATTCATGTTTTCAAAGTGGATCAAGTTGATTTCAAGAATGTAAAGTATTGGGCAAGCCCATATGATCAAGTATGCTTTCTGATTTCATGAATTAGCTTACCACATAGTTTTGGAGTCAAGACTCCCATTATTTTCAGCTTGTGGTATGGTTTGAGCCAAGACTCCTCATGTTATGAATTCAGATTATGCATGTATGTTATTATTCATATTTGTCACAAGATGATGGTCAGGCTTATTGAAAAACGATGGAGAGCATATGCATGTTTTTGGGAGTAGTGTCTAGCACCGAGTAGGCTAAGGGTAAGTAAACCCTATGCCTCAGAACTACGAGCCAACGTACCTATGTTAAGATTATTCAGGACCTCCTTTGTGAGCTTTCCCCTTCCCCAAGGGGCCTTCAACTTGATATTGATATCATGGTAGCATCGTTAGCCTTGGCAAGGCTTTGGACGGCTATGCCCACTTGAGAGTGATAGTACGGGACCATGTAAACTCTATCGTGGTAATGTCTGTTATATGAAAAGTCTCCTATTGTTCCTCATGTTTTCAGTTATGCATGTACATCAGTCATGATACTATGTTTTCAGCAGGTTTGACCTAATGTTCAGTTTTACTTATGATTATCAAATTTCAGCTTTGGGTCATTTCATTCAGTTATGATGTTCAGTTATGTTCAAATTATGATTTTAGATAATAACATGCAAGCACTACTCTTAGATTATTATCTTGATTATGTTTTATATTATGCATGTTTAATGATTTTACTTACTTAGTGGTTTTTACTTACCTTGCATACTTGGTACAATCCACAAGCTGACCGCATACTCTATGTTGTATCGCTTTATGATACAGGCTCCGATATCCAGACTCAGTCCCGCCCCTAGCCATTTTCTCGAAGTTAGCATCTAGTCTCAGTTAGTGAGTCCTCATCTCTTGAGGACCCTTCCTTATCAATTATCTTTACACTTTTAGTTTTCAGACTTAGAGAATTAGTTGGGGTCTTGTCCCATCAACTCATCAGAAATAGAGGCTTTTCAGACATAGATTGTAATCAGCTTCAGATTCACATTTGTATTCTGATGTCTATGTGTATTATGATTGATCTTTCACTTTTACTGATTGAGTTAGATGTTATGTTCATGCCATGTGTCGACTTGGAGCCTCACGATGTTCCTTTTCCCGTGTCTCGATCCAGGCCTATGTTTGGGTCATGATAACAACGTACGATCCAATGTGTCGTTGTATCCTACAATGACCCGTTGGATGGATCATAGTCACTTGCAGGGTCCATTTTCCAGGCGAATCATTAAGGGTATTTTCATAATTCCTAAGCTTCTAAGTCCTAAACTATGTCATTTTAAGCCTTGAAATGAGTGTTTTAAGGGATTTAACCATTATCAAGTTATTAGGATGCCCATGCATGCAAAGATTTGAGTTCTCTTGGTAGATCAAGATAGAATTCTCTCAATTCTTCTCCAATTCTCTTAGGCTTTCAAGGATAAGTTGAGAATTAGTTTTCCCAGGTATATAGGTCTTTGATTGAGAGTTTCCTTTCACTTTCATCCCCAAATTTCTTCTCAAGTTCATTAATTCAAGTATATGATTTTATAGGTTTTTAACTCAATTTTATTAAATTCTCTATGATATGTCTATGGGTCAATTCTCCTTATGTTCCAAAGCATATTTTGAGATTTATGGGCAGATTTTACACACAATTTTATTATAAATTCATGATTTCAAGTTATTAGAAGTTATGATTCATGATTTCAAGTATAATGAGATATCTAGCATGAATGAATATTTATAAATTTCCCATGTATGAATCCATGATTTTGACTTGTCAAGTCTATTTCAAGTATGCGTGATTTTATGATTTGGGCAAGCCCACTCATGTTAGGTATGTTTTCATGATTTATCCAAGGCTAATAAGATTAGCTTATCATATGTTTTGAAGTCAAAACTCCCACTACAACTTATGATATGTTTTGGTCAAGACTCCTAATGTTTAGATTTCATACTATGAATGTAATTATGAATTCAGCTTCATTGAAATTTGATAGGAGCACTATACATGTTCTTGGTAGTAGTGTATAGCACCAAATAGGCTTGGGGTTTTAGGGTTCCCCAGTCTCATAACTACGCACCAATATAGGTGTATATATATATATTTTGGGACCTCTGAAGAGAGTTTTACCCTGCCCGTAAGGGGCCTCTGCTTGATATCGATATCATGGTATCATCCTTAGCCCTAGCAAGATTTTGGACAGCTCTGCCCACTTGACTGTGATAGTTGGGGAATCACATAAGCTCTATCATGATGGTGTCAGTTATGATGAGTCTCGCATTATACTACATGTTTTCAGTTATTTATGTTCATGACTTATGATATTATCTTTTACAACAAATTTGACCCAATGATCAGTTGATGAGCTTTTACTTACTATTTTAGCTATGACAAGTCATATATTCTATTTCTAACCTTAAGTCATGATGTTAAGATATGATAATTAGCTTATGACTATATATGTCCCAGATTCAGATTTCAACACACTGTCTTTACTCTCATGATATATTGATTTATATTTATATGCATGACTTTAGTTAACATTTACTCGACATGGTTTACTTACCTTACATACTTAGTACATTCCAAGTACTAACTGCATACTCCATGTTGTATCATTTTATGATACAGGTCGAGTGATTAGACTCAGTTTTTCCGTTAGTCTAGCTCCCTCGTAGTCCAGCTCAGTTCCCATTGTTGGTGAGTCCTTATCTTCGGAGGAAAATCCATTTATGTTTGATTATGCTATTTCAGTTTTAGACTTTAGCGATCTAGTTAGGGGTGTTGTCCTATCAGCTCATCAAATAGTTTAGAGGCTTATCAGATATTATGTAGTATTTTAGCTTTATAGAGTGTTGACTCTATCTATGATCATTATTACACATTATGTCATTCAGAATTCCACTTATTCATGTTTAAGTTATCAGTTACCACTTTGATGTATGCTCTTCAGTTGCTATGTTCATGCCATGGGTCGACTTGGAGCCATTCGTGATACTAGGTCCCATGACTTGGTCTGAGGTCCTAGTCCGGGTCATTAAAAACATGGTATCAGAGCAAAGTTTTAGAGTGCCCTAGGGTGTCTAAAAGTTGCATTGAGTAAAGTCTTTTCCATGGGCGTGAAGAGCGCCACACTTACGGGGAAGAGACTACAAGACGTTTTAGGAAAATTTCCCTTCTTTCATGATCTATGTCGTGCGATGAAGTATCTCTCTATCCTTCTAAGTCATGCTATACACATTTGCAAATATATGCCTCCACGCCAGGTAAATAGTAAAAGGAATGGCGACAAAAATAGCCCTGGCAATGGCAATGGAGATGGGCATCAGCAAGCCCCTCCAGCACCAGTAGATCCTTTGCCTGAGCAGGCCAGTCACGCCAAGTTTAGAGAGGCATTTTAGATCTTGGCACAAGTTATAAATGGTAAGGTCAATTAGAAAGTAGTGGCCTATGTTTCATAGAATGTGAACTCAGCAGCGGCTAGAGTTCGAGACTTTCTCAAGATGAATCTACCTGATTGTCTGGGGTCGAAAGTAGATGAGAACCCATATGATTTTACTGAGGAGGTGTAACATCCCAAAACTTTCTTAGACCAGACTCAGACATTTCAAGAAAATTCAAAATAAAAACCATAAAAAAATGTCTCGGAACGACTGAGACAATGATATTGATCAGCTCCAATGACTCATTGTGTCAGTCGTGATGAGTAGGTCTTGGTCTCTTGGGAACCCACAAGACAAGGAATGACCCACTGTGAGAAACAATGAGTTGTCCGGTTATTCGTGATTTCCCCAGCTCGGAAATCCTTTCCAGGACCCCATGACTCAACCAACAAGTAATTGTCAGAAACAACGCCCCGTTGTGAGAGTCGTCGGGTGAAATCCCTAATATTCCGTTCCAGTGAAGATGAGAGGAAACAACGACTCGTTGTTTCCCAAACGAGTCATTGTCATCACCCATCGTGTCAACTTAGACATTTTCAGAAAATCTTTCCAATGAACCTAACTATTGGTCACGACGGCCCGTTAGTTCAACCAACGAGTTGTTGTGTCACCCATTGCCTAGCCTACCAGTTTTCCTTGTCCAGTGGCCACGGGAGGAACCAATGACCCATTTGTTCATCCAACAAGTCGTGGTGACCCCCGTTGCCAGATGCAGTTTCTTCTTATCTCATGTAGTTGAACCAACGAGAGGTCCCAACGAGTCTTGGTCTCAACCAACGACTCGTTGAGTGACTCGTTAGGACCTTGTTGGCCAGTTTTCAGATTTAATTCCCAGGGTTACTTTTGTAATTTCTCACCTAATTTGTCCCTAACCTACACCATTCTGGGTTTTAATCAGGGGTTTTAGAGGGGGTAACCGACGGTTTCTCTCATTTTCTCATCCCTTCAACAGTTAGAATGTAAAGTTTCTCCCAGAAAGGCTCAGAGCAGATGTTAGGGAGATTGACCTTCTCAGATTTTTCAAGGAATTCTCTCAGGGATTCCATCAAGAGGTATGTGGGAATTCAACAAGGGAATAATCTTCCCTTTAGTCCCCAAAAATCTCCTACATCTTCTCTATCGGTCCTACCCCTGAAACTTTTGAGTGTGAAGAAATTATATATCAGACTTCGTTTAATTCATGTGGAATATTACTTATACGAGTTGTAGATATTTTTACACCTGTTTGTATCTATTTTGATGCTTGTCCCTGTAAAGTAAATTCTAGCCCTAGTTCTTGAATGTAGAAAAACTTGAGTCTTACATAAGCGATTAATTATCGAAATTGCTTGATTTTATCAGTGTTGGGGATTCCCATATTGTTAGTATGTATTGAAATCTCACTCAGATGTATGTCAGTTTAGTTCAGTTAGAATGTTAGAATACTCAGTACTACTCAAAAATGTCAACTGATCAGTTTGACTACAAAAATTCTAGAGGAGTCAGTAGTGCCTCCGAGTTATCAAGAATAGATTCAGTATCAGATTATAGTGGTTCTTTAAGCAATCATGAAACTTCCAGATAAGCAGCTCTGACCAGTCTTAGAACCAATTACAGAATCCGGTCCGATAAGACTCTCAGGGTGCTTCCAGATAGGTATTCCTAACTTAGTCTTGTGCCCCAGTTTCGAGCTATCAACTTAGTAGTCAGTGTAGGACTATCCGGTGGGAGAATGACTAAGCACCGAGCGGACTGGGGTTCTAGCGCACCCAGGTTCCCAGAACTACGTTGCCACTGTAGGATATATTTTTATTAGACTCACGGCCCTAGACCTGCGATCACTCAGTTCATGCCTTTATACCCTAGAAAGGTATATTGGGTCCTACCGATGAGGTGTATACATCGGACTCCACATCTAGCTCATGTGGTTATATGTCGGTTATAGACTCTCCCACTAGTCAGCTTAGTTCAGTCTCAGATTAGTTAGTTTAGATCAGTTCAGTGTAGTATTTTAGATTAGTATCTCAGATTTGGGGCATGTCCTTGACCATCAGACAGGGTCATTTAGACCATCTCAATTTATTACAATTATTCAATTTTAGCACCTTCAGTTGGTCATTGCATGTCTTTTGAGTTCAATATTTTTCCTTGTGTATGGTTTCTCTCACTTACTCAGTACATTAAAAGTACTTATGCATACCTTTTATGTTGTATCGTTTTATGATACAGCTGCAAGATCTCAGTCTCAGCTTCATTAGTAGATCACTCTTAGAAGATTTCAGCTGCACCACTAGTGAGTCCTCATTTTTCGAGGAGGAAGATTATTTCATTCAGTTTTATTTTCTTTTATTTAGACTTGAAGTTAGCTTGGGGCTTATCCCAGCAACTTGTCAGTTGTAGTTGGCTTTCAGACACAGACATGGTTTCAGACTTTCATCTTTATTCTAGTTGATTTAAACTTTGTGATTCAGCTTTGTTTTCATAAATGTTTTATATTATTACATTAAAGATTCTGCCATGTTTTCTTCAGAATGCCAGTGTTATGATAGACCATGGGTTGACTTGGGGTTACTTGTGACTCAAAGCACGGTTTCCCATCCAGGGTGTAGACTCGGAGCATGACAAACTTGGTATCAGAGCACTAGGTTTAGAGTATCCTAGGACGTCTGAAAGCTGCGTTGAGTAGAGTCTTTTTCATGGGTGTGAAGCAAACAACACATATGACTGGAGGATGCAAGACACTATTAGGAAAACTCGTTTTTGTTCATACTCTTTATCGTGCATTGAATTTCAATTCCGGAATCGTTCTCCTAACTCGTCCTCTGTTTCATTTAAGTGAATTATTCCTCCGCGATGTGGTAACGGAAGAATGGCTAGTACTGCTCATCGACCTGCCCCACCAGCTCCAGAAACCCCTCAAGACGAAGTAATGTCCACCGTAGAGTTCAGGGCTGCTATCCAGCTGCTCCCTCAGATAGTTACCAATCAGGTGAACCAGCTGGTGGTTCCGATCAACAATAATGGGTCTGCAGCAACTGCCCGAGTTTGGAAGTTCACTCGGATGAACCCTTTAGATTTTCATAGATCTAAGGTGGGAGAGGATCCATAGGAGTTCGTGGATGAGATTAGAAAGATCACCCAGGTCATGGGTGTTAGTTCCTCGGAGAGTGCCGACTTGGCTTCCTACCACCTGAAAGGGGTAGCCCAGATCTGGTACGAACAATGGAAGGAGTGGAGACCAGCGGGAGCAAGACCTGTGGAATGGGAGGAGTTCACAATATCCCTCCTAGATAGATTCTTCCCAAGGGAGCTTATGGAGGCTAAGGTGGTGGAATTCATGAACCTGAAATAGGGAAACAGGACAGTACAAGAATATTCACTAGAGTTCACACGATTATCTAAGTATGCTCTAGTGATGGTAGCCGAGCCAAGGGCTTGCATGCTGAAGTTTGTGAATGGAGTTTCGAATTTGGTCATTAAGCAGTGCAGGAAAACAATGCTTATTAAGGACATCAATTTCTCCAGCCTCATCGTTCATGCCCAGCAAATTGAGGCCAAAAAATTAAAAGATTTGGAGCGGGAGAGCAAGCGGGCAAGAACCATCCAGTTACATTATGGCCATCAAAGATCTGGTGGTAGTAGCCACGCACAGTAGCAGCAACAGAGGGCTCCAGCGCCCCTACTTTTTGGTCCCGCAAAGATCGAAGGGGTGGAGCATTTGACTCTCAGTCCCTGAGCTACAACGCCAGCAATCGCTACTCATCTTACCCTAAGTGTGGAAAGAGTCATCTAGGGGAGTGTCTTCAGGGTCGAGAGGGTTGTTTTGGTTGTCGATAGCTTGGTCATCGCCTTAAAGAATGCCCGTCACCTGGACGGGGAAGATCACAATACACGACTTTAGCAGCTCTAGCAGGACAACACTTCAGGTACGGATAGCGGCCAACGTCAAAACAATTTTTATAAATTGTCTTCTCATCATGATTAGGAGAGCTCACCTGATGTGGTAAGGAGTATGTTACGCCTTTTTCATCTAGACATGTATTCCCTACTAGATCAAGGAGCCACACTTTCATTTGTGACTCCCTATGTAGCATTCTTGTTCGATATCAGTCCATAGGTCCTCTCAGAACCATTGATAGTCTCTGACCCTGTTGGCGAGTCAGCTAGAGCCAGCCGGGTGTGTAGAAACTGCCCAGTCTCAATCTTCAATAAGGTCATTCTAGAAGATCTGGTAGAGTTAGACATGGTTGACTTTGACCTCATTCTTGGCATGGATTGGTTATACTCCAGTTATGGCTCAGTCAGTTGTAGACCTAGGGTGGTCAGGTTTTAGTTCTCGAATGGGCCACCTTTAGAGTGGATGGGAAGTAGTTTAGCACCCAAGGATCTATTTATTTCCTACCTTAAGGCCAAAAAGGTTATTTCAAAAGGGTGCATTTGTCATCTAGTTCAGGTCAAAGATTCTAGCTCTGAGACCCCAACTATCCAGTCAGTCCCAATTGTCAGTAAGTTCCCTAATGTGTTTCCCCAAGATCTTAACGTAGTCTCTCTTGAGCGGGAAGTAGACTTCAATATACACCTTCTTCTAGATAGTCAGCCTATTTCCATCCCTTCTTACAAAATTGCTCTAGCTGAGCTTAAAGAGTTTAAGGAGTAACTAAAAGACCTTCTTGATAATGGTTTTATTAGACCCAACATCTCTCCCTAGGGTGCTCCAATACAATTCGTGCGAAAGAAAACAGTACCCTCAGAATGTGCATCAATTACTTTCTGTTGAACAAGGTCATAGTCAAGAACAGGTATCCCCTACCTAGGATTGATGACTTATTCAATCAGCTTCAGGGAGCTAGTTGTTTCTCCAAGATAAATCTCAGGTCGGGGTATCATCAGTTTAAAGTCAGAGAATGTGACATACGGAAAACAACTTTCCGAACTCGGTATGGTCGCTACGGATTCGTGGTTATTTCCTTCGGAATGACTAATACCCTTGTAGCCTTCATGGACCTGATGAAAAGAGTCTTCAAGTAGTATCTAGACATGTTCGTCATTGTATTTATCGGTGACATTCTGGTATACTCCAGGAATGAGGAGGAACATGCTAACCACCTGTGATAGTGCTTCAAACGCTTAGAGACCGCTAGTTGTTTGCTAAGTTCAAAAAATGCGACTTCTGGTTGAAATCTGTGACTTTCCTCAGTCATGTATTCTCGAGTGAGGGTATTTAGGTAGATCCTCAAAAGATAGTAGCGGTGAAAGACTGGCCCAAACCTACCTCCCCAATAAAAATTAGAAGTTTCTTGGGTCTAGCCGGTTACTACAGACATTTTGTGCAAGGCTTTTCCTCTATAGCATCCCTATGAATAAGCCAACTCAGAAGAAGGTGAAATTTCAATGGCTAGATGTGTTTGAGAAGAGTTTCCAGGAGCTAAAAGCTCGACTCACTGCCGCTCCAGTGTTGACCTTGCCGGAAGGACCAGATGGATTTGTAGTGTATTGCGAAGCTTCCAGAGTTGGACTCAGCTGTGTTTTGATGCAGTGGGGAAAGGTGATAGCCTACGCCTCTAGAAAACTCAAGGTTCATGAAAAGAATTATCCGACTCATGACCTGGAGTTGGTGGCGGTGGTGTTTGTATTGAACATATGGAGACACTACCTGTATGGGGATCATGTGGATGTTTTCATCGATCACAAGAGCCTTCAGTATGTGTTCAGTGAGAAAGACCTAAATTTTCATTAGAGAAGGTGGTTGGAGTTACTGAAGGACTATGACATTAGCATTTTGTATCACCCAGGCAAAGCCAATGTTGTGGCTGAATTCCCTAAGCAGAGTGTCTATGGGAAGCGTGGCTCATGTTGAGGAAGCAAAAAAGAGCTAGCAAAGGATATCCACAGATTGGCTCGGTCAGGAGTACAGTTGGTTGATATAGCTGAGGGAGGAGTAATAGTGTAGAGTGGATCAAATTCGTCGTTGGTAGTTGAAGTTAAGTTAAGGCAGAATGAAGATTTCATACTGCATAAACTAAAGGAGGTAGTTCTCATAAATGAAGTGGAGGCTTTCTCCAAAAGGGGAGATGGTGTACTCTGTTACCAGAGTAGGTTGTGCGTACCAGATATGGGTGATTTGAGACAGAAGATACTGGTTGGCACATAGTTCGAGATATTCCATCCACCCAGGTGCTACTAAGATGTACTGTGATTTGCAGGATATTTACTGGTGGAACGGCATGAAGAGAGAAATTGTTGAATTTGTAACTAAGTTCCCGAACTGCCAGCAAGTCAAAGTAGAACAATAGAGACCGATAGGTGAGACTCAAGATATCAGTATACCCACAAGGAAGTGGGAAGAATTAAATATGGATTTTGTTATGGGTCTACCTCGGACTCATCGGCAACATGATTTAATCTAGGTGATAGTAGACCCGATGTCTAAGTCAGCACACTTCCTCCCAGTTAAAACTATAGATTCGGCTGAGGACTATACTAGGCTTTATATCCGGGAGTTAGTCAGACTTCATTGGGTTCCCTTGTCCATTATCTCAGACAGAGGTACCCAGTTGACTTCTCACTTCGGGATGTCCTTTCAGATGGGACTTGGTACCCAGGTCAAGCTCAGCACAACTTTTCACCCGCACATAGATGGACAAGCTGAGCGGACTATTCAGACCCTAGAAGATATGTTGAGGGCGTGTGTGATCGATTTCAAGGGCAGTTGGGATGATCTCTTGACTCTCATTGATTTTGCATAAAACAACAACTACCACTCTAGTATACAAATGGCCCCATTTGAGGCATTGTATGGAAGGAGGTGTAGATCTCCTATCAGGTGGTTTGAGGTTGGTGAAGCTACTTTAATCGAGCCAGACTCAGTTCATGAAGCCATTCATAAATGTTATACCCCGGAAGCCTAAAGATCAGACACGGGATTTTAAACAGAGAAAAAGTGAAAATTTTGCAGCAGACTCAGAGCGTGTCATAGGAACACCCGTGAGATCCACCCACGAGTTGTGATATGACTCGTGGGGAATCCAAGGGATGGAATTTAAGGTTTGAGAAGAGGAGACCCCACGAGCATGACCACGACTTGTGGCCAAGCCCCACGAGTCTTTGGGTCGGTCGTGGGGAGGGAGATCAAGAAAAGAAAAAGAAAGAGGTAGTGGACATCACGGAAGGACCCAAAGAGTAGTGGTCAGTCCCCATGATTCGTGGGGTGAGTCGTGGTCCAAGAAGGGAGAGTTTTAGTCGAGGCTCAGACAGTGTACCTCATGACTGACACCACATGTCGTGACTTGTGACCACGAGTCGTGAGGTCCCTCGTTGGAACCCCCCTGACAGTTGATTTTTGTGAATTTAGTAAGGGCTTTCCATAATTCCTAAGTTCCTAAGGCCTAAACTACGATGTTTTGAGTTACGAATAGTGACTTCTAAAGGGGTTAAGTTCATTTTAGGCCTCATTCATTCATGCATGCAAGGTAGAAGACTTGAGAGGGCGATCAAGCTTAGAATTTATCAATTTCTTGTTAATTTCTTTTTGGGCATCTTAAAAAGTTTTAGAATCACCTACCAACCGGTATCTAAGGTTATGAATGGGTTATTTCTTTCACACCCATGCCCAATCCCTCTCTAAAGTATGAAATTATATGTCTAAATTATGGGGTTTTAACCCAAATGCGTGAATCTTCTATTTCTATACATGAGTATGATTTAATTATGATTCTAAGATTGAATTATGAAGCATGGGAAAATTTTATAATGTTTTCAATTTAAAATCATGATTGTAGCTTTATAAATTAAAAGCCCCTAGATGAGATGTTCATGAAAGATAAGATTTGTGATGAATATTTATGATGATGAGATATTATGATGAAAATCATGATTTGAAGCTACCCATGTATACAATTATGATTTCGATGAGAACTGAGTATTTCTATGTATGATAAAGCTTTGGGCAATGCTCACATGTTAAATTAAGCTTACCACATTTTGTTGGAGCAAAGACTCCCAACTGTATTTTCAGCTTGTGGTATATTTTGAGTTAAAGTTTTCCTATGTATAGCTTACCACATGGTTTCGGAGTGGAGGCTCCAATTTATGTTTTCAGCTTGTGGTATGACTTGAGCTAAAGCTCCTCATATGTATGATTTCATATTTGAGATGTATTTGATCATTGAGCTTCGTCAATAGATGATGTTGAGCTTCGTTACAAACAATGTAGAGCATATGCATGTTTTGGGAGTAATGTCTAGGACCGAGTAGGCTAAGAGTCGATCACCCTATGCCTCATAAATACATGCCAACATAGGTTTATACATTATGACTCAGGACCTCCCGTGTGAGCTTCCCTTGCGCAGATGGGCCTTCAGCTTGATATCGATATCATGGTATCGTCCCTAGCCCTAGCAAGACTTTGGACGGCTCTACCCACTTGAGTGTGATAGTTGGGACCACCTAAGCTCTATCGTGGTATGTCGGTTAAAATATGAGTCTCCCATATTTCTTCATAATTTCAAATATGCATATTTCATTAATCATAAGATTTATGTACATGCATGTTCTAAAGCAGGTTTGACTCATTATTCAGCTTTTCTTATATATGTCAGAATTCAACTTTGAGTGAATTGATTCAGTTTTGATGTTACGAAGTTATGTCATGTTATGTTATGAAGATATCATGATTTCAGAAAGAATGCATGCAAGCCCTACTCTCATATTCTTATGTTTATGTCTACATTATGCATTGTGTTTTAAATGATTTTATTTGCTTTTGCGGTTTTACTTACATTGCATACTCGGTGCATTCCACGTACTGACCGCATACGCTATGTTGTATCATTTGATGATACAAGACCCAGCTCTCAGATTCAGCCCTACTCGTAGTAAGCTTATCAGAGTTAGCACTCTTATTGTGGGTAAGTCCTCATTTCCCGAGGACTAGACTATTCGGCTTTTCCTTTATATATTTCAGTTTCAATTTTATTGAGTTAGTTGGGGTTTTGTCCCATCAACTCGTTATATTTAGAGGCTTTTCAGACATATGTATGTATTCAGCTTCGGATTTCATATTCTGACGTTATGTTCAAGTTAGAATTCCGCTATGAGTATTTTATTGATTATTCAGTTTATTGATTGAGATTAGATGTACTCTTGTGCCATGGGTCGACTTGGGGTCTCTCGGGGCTCCTTGTCCCATGTTACAATCCGAGCCTCTATTCAGGTCGTGGCAAACTTAGTATCAGAGCCATAGGTTTGATGTTTCCTAGGCTGTCTGAAAGCTGTGTTAGGTAGAGTCTTTTTCATGTGTGTGATACGCGCCACACTTATGATGAAGAGTCCACGATACATTTAGGAAAATGTTCCCTTCTTTCATGATCTATGTCGTGCGATCAAAAGTCTATCATTCTAATTCATGCTATTCGCAATTGAAGAATCATGGCTCCCCGAAGAATGAATGGTAGGAGAAATGGGAATGGTGAAGGCCACGAGGATGACAACGGTAATGGGCACCAGCAAGCCCCACTAGTTCGGGAGCACCAGGCACCGGAGCTAGTTTCTCACGCTGAGTTTTGGGCTGCTATTTGGATGCTTTTGCAGGCCTTGGCCGCTCAGCTCAATTAGTAGGTCATTGCGCATGATCCAAAAAATGGCAATTCAGTGATGGCTCGAGTCAGAGACTTCTTGAGGATGAACCCGCCGAAGTTCCTTGGATCCAAGGCAGATGAGGACTCGCATGAGTTCATAGTTAAGATTATCACGATCACCCAAGTCAGGGGGTGAATGGAGTTTAGTGCACAAAGTTGGCCTCTTACCAGTTTAAAGGGGTTGCGCATATCTGGTTTCTCCAATGGAAGGACAGCAGGGGCACTAGAGCAGGTCCTGCCACTTGGGAAGAGTTCCATGTTGCCTTTCTAGACCAGTTCTTCCGTCGTGTGATGAGAGAGCGGAAGGCAGTTGAGTTCATGAATTTGAAGCAATGGAGAATGACTGTACAAGAGTATGCCCTTGAGTTCACTCGTCTATCGAAATATGCCCCATAGTTAGTAGCTGATCAGAGGGCGCGGGTGAACAGGTTCGTGCATGGAGTAGCGGGCTATTTGGACAAGGATTGTAGGACCGCTATGCTCAACCAGGACATGGATTATCCATGGATAGTGTTGTACGCCCAGCAGATGGAGGCGGCACATCTGAGGGAGAGGGAGGCCAAGAGGGCCAGGACCGATGACCACAGATTCTCCCAGCTAAGGTCAGGTGGTGGACACCGACAGCAGACTCACCAGAGATCATCATCTCCAACATCTTCGACATTGAGTGTTCCATCCATGCCTAGACATTATCAGATAGAGTGAGCATCAGGCTCGAAGGGTCAGAGTAGCAGACCCATAAATTCTAGCATCCCAGCTTGTCGCAAATGTGGTCGGGGACACACAGGCCAGTGCACGGCAGGTTCAGGTGCTTGTTTCGGGTGTGGGAAGCCCGTACACATGCTTAGAGATTGCCCAGTAGAAATAAAGGATCAGTTTGGGGGCCGAGGCCCAGCTTCTAGTTTAGCAGTCCCTCCCGCACGCTTAGCCCATTAGGAGGAATCAACTAGCACAACTGGTGGTCAGCGACAAAACAGATTCTATGCCATAACATCCTGTGAGGAGTAGGAGGTCTCCCCAGATGTGGTGACTTGTAAGTTACGAGTTTTCCACATTGATGTTTATGCTTTGTTAGATCTGGGGGCCACCTTGTGTTTTGTGACACTTTATGTGGCCAGTAGCTTCGGAGTTAGTCCCGAAATCTTGTCAGAACCCTTCTCAGTTTATATTCCAGTAGGTGACTTGGTTATAGCTAGATGGGTGTATAGATGTTGCCCAGTCTCAGTCCTTCAGAAGGTCACCTCAGCAGATTTGATAGAGTTATCCATGACTAATTTTGATGTGATTCTTGGCATGGATTGGCTATTTGCATGCTATGCTTCAGTTAATTAGAGTTCAGATTTCCAGGTGAGCTACTGTTAGATTGGAAGGGTAGTTCAGTTGTGCCTATAGGTTGTTTCATTTCCTACCTTAAGGCCAGAAAGATGATTTCTGAGGATTGTGTATACTATCTAGTTAGGGTTAAGGATGTTGAGTCCAAGAACCCGACTATCCAGTCAGTTCCAGTAGGACGTGAGTATCCAGAGGCCTTTCCTGATGATTTGCAAAGTGTTCCTCCTAAGTTAGAGATTGACTTTGGTATTGACCTTCTACCCGACATGCAGCCTATATCTATTCCTCCCTACAAAATGGCTCCAGCTGAGCTAAAAGAGTTGAAAGAGCAGTTGAAGGACTTGTTAGATAAGGGTTTCATTAAACGGAGCAAGTCCCCTTGGGGTTCACTAGTTCTCTTTGTTCGAAGGAAGGACGGTTCCCTTCGCATGTGCATTGATTATCGACAATTGAACAAAGTCACTATCAAGAATAGGTATCCTCTGCCTAGGATTGATGATTTATTTGACCAAATTCAGGGTTCCAAGTGTTTCTCAAAGATAGATCTTAGATACGGGTATCATCAGCTTAGTGTTCGGGAGAGTGATATCCAGAAGATAGCCTTCAGGACGCGGTATGGTCATTATGAGTTTGTAGTTATGTTTTTGTACTGACGAATGCTCCTGCAGCTTTTATGGATTTTATGAATAGGGTGTTCAAGCCATACCTGGACATGTTTGTGATCGTGTTCATTGATGACATCCTTATATACTCTCGGAGTGAGGAGGACCATGCCGCTTATTTGAGAGTAGTGCTTCAGACTCTCAAGGATCGTCAATGATATGCCAAGTTTAGCAAGTGCGAGTTCTGGTTGAGCTCCGTAGCCTTTTTGGACCATGTTGTATCGAGTGAGGGTATAAAGCTAGATTCTTAGAAAATTGAGGCGATGAAGAATTGGTCTTAACCGATGAATCCTTCAGATATTCGGAGTTTCATGGGTTTAGCCGGCTACTATCGATGATTTGTTGAGGGTTCTCATCTATTGCAGCACCTTTGACCAAATTGACCCAGAAGAAGGTAAAGTTCCAATGGTTGGAGGCTTGTGAGAAGAGCGTCCAAGAGTTGAAGACCCGACTTACCTCAGCACCGGTGTTGACCCTTCCTGAGGGTACCGATGGATTTGTGGTGTATTGCGATTCTTCGAGAATTGGACTTGGGTGTGTATTGATGCAGCATAGGAAAGTGATAGCATATGCCTCTAGACAGTTAAAAGTTCATGAGAAGAATTACCCGACCCATGATCTTGAATTGGCCGCGGTGGCATTCGCCTTGAAGATATGGCGACATTACTTGTATGGGGTTCACGTGGATGTATTTACGGACCACAAGAGCTTACAATATGTGTTACACGCAGAAAGATCTCAATCTTCGACAAAAGAGTTGGTTGGAACTACTCAAGGACTATGATATGAGTGTTCTTTATCATCCGGTTAAGGCTAATATAGTAGCGGATGCACTTAGTAGACTCTCTATAGAGAGTGTATCCCATGTGGATGAGGGAAAAGGAGTTTGTGAGGGATATGCATCGACTCGCAAAGTTGGGAGTTAGGTTGGTTGACTCGACCGATGACATTGTGGTGGTTCGGAACAGATTAGAATCATCCTTGGTGACTGATGTGAAAGCTAGACAAGATGAGGACCCGATTTTGGTATAGTTAAAGGAATTCGTTCAAAGTCAGAAGGTGGAGGTCTTCTCCCAAGGGGGAGATGGTGTGCTTCGGTACCAGGGTCGCTTATATGTATCAGACGTAGATGATTTGAGGAGCCAGATGTTGCATGAGGCTCATGGATCAAGGTACTCTACCCATCCAGGTGCCACCAAGATGTACCGTGACTTACGGGAAATCTATTGGTGGAATGACATGAAGAAGAATATTGCAAAATTCGTAGCCAAGTGTTCGAACTGTCAGCAAGTAAAGGTTGAGCATCAGAGACTGCGAGATGTGCTTCGGGATTCAGCATTCCTACTTGAAAGTGGGAATAAATTAACATGTATTTTCTAGCAGGATTACCTCGTACTCGCCGACAATATGACTCCATTTTGGTGGTGGTAGATGATAATGCTCAAACCGTACCTCTTACTGAAGTGAGAAGCGGACGTTGTCAAAAAAGAACTCAACTAGAGGTTGGGGTCGAACCACAGGGAATAGGGAGAACTGAATTATAGCCGGTATTGAACTTGTGAGGTAGTTACTTCAAAAAAGGGGGATTCTAAAAGAAATCAATAATAAAAACAATTATCAAAATTCTGATGTTGAGTCAATATTAAAGAATAACTAGGGTTTGTGTTTCCCATGGGTTCATAACTGCTTTGGGTATACATGTGATTATCACCAATACTTACTTACGAAACTGATAGCAGACGTTCATTCAAATGACCGACCAGTCCCTATTGAATGACTATACTCAATCACTCGACCAAGTCTCATGAGTTGTTTCAAACTATCTATTATCACTAAGTTCCAAATTTAACTATCATGCAACCACAACTCAAGTTAATAAAATGATTATCAAAATCAAGGCTCTTTTGTAATTCTCATTTCCTAATCTCTACCTCTTCGACCAAAGCTAGTAAAGAATTCGGGCACTTTCTAACATTGCGCACCATTAAGGAATGTTTAAACATGAAGAGACTACAATATAAGTATTTGTATTGGTTTTAAGACCACTTTGTGCAACCCTAGCTTGTTAATCCACCATGGTTCCCACAACCCTAGTTGTGGAGGTTTTAGCTTCTCATAGTTGTAAGGTTGTTAATTATATTCATGATTAAGGACTTAAATCAATACTTAGAATATTGAATGAGAAAAACACTTCCTTTAATCACTTGACAAAATCTTGAAGAACAATTAGCAAGAACAAGATAAATTCAAGAAAAGGTTGATCACAAGATGAATCAACTCAATTCCCCTACAAATCTCTTCTCTCTTTGTCTTTTTGTGTATTTATTACTTTTCTATGTCTGTCTACAGAAAAGTAAAACCTAAAATGTATTTATACAGACACAAGAATCCTTTTCCTAGGCTAACTAGATGAATTTCCATATCTGGTGTCGTAGTCATCACGGGCCATGTCACAATCCATAGTAGCTTCTTACGACCCACAGCTTCCTGTCATACCTTGCATTGTTGACTGAATTTTTGCTAAGAGTTGGATCCTGGTATGATTCATACCTCCATCATATGACCCGTACTGAGCTCTGTGATTTGATTATGAAATTTTGGAATTCTTATGTAGTTTATCACAACCATCATGGTACGACTCGTACCTTCTTCCCACGGGTCGTATTGTCTTTCCATAGCAGGAGTCATCACCTTATGAAAATTTTCTGGATCTTGTCACGATTTCAACACCACGACTCGTACCAGCTTGGTATGACACGTACTGAGACTCGTACATTGCATCTTTTTAACTTATCCTTCTACAACTTTTCATGACCATCAGTACGACTCGTAGGTCTTTCCTACAACTCATACTGTGGTCATTAATCTGAGCATATTTTGCATCTTTTAGGCTTCCTTTTGCAATTTTCAGATTCAACACTATTTCATCCTGCAACCAAAAGGAAAAGTGCCTTATATCCACATAAACACACCTAAGTCCATGCTATTTCTTAGTTTTGAGCGTCGATAGTGCTATAAATCCACATCACATCAGTAGACAGGTTGACTAAGTCTTCATATTTTCTACCGGTTAAGACCATGAATTCGGTAGAGGATTATGCCAAACTATATATCCATGAGCTGATCTAATTGTGTGTAGTGCCCTTATCCATCATTTTAGATTGAGGTACTCAATTTTTGAAGTCGTTTAAAAAGGATTGGGTACAAAGATTATGCTCAGCACAACATTTCACTCGCAAATGGATAGTCAAGCGGAACGGACAATTCAGACTCTCGATGACATGTTGAGAGCATGCATAATGGACTTCAAAGGTAGTTGGGATGATCTTGACCCTAATCGAGTTTGCCTACAATAACAGTTACTAGTATCCAGATGGCACTGTTCGAGGCTCTCCACGAGCGGAGATGTAGGTCGCCCATCGAATGGTTTAAGGTTGGTGAGGCGGTAATGATAAGGCTGGATTCGGTTCATGAAACAATAGAGAAGGTTTAGATGATAAGAAGCAGGTTGAAAACTGCCCAGAGTCACCAAAAGTCTTATGCGGACGTGAGAAGAAGAGAGTTAGAATTTGAAGTCGATGACTGGATATTTCTGAGGGTGTCTCCCATGAAGGGAGTGATGCCATTGGGGAAGAAAGGGAAACTTAGTCCCCGCTATGTTGGCCCATATCCGATAGTGAGACGTGTTGGAAAGGTGGCTTATGAGTTTGAGTTGCCTTCAGAATTAGCTTCTGTGCATCCTGCGTTTCATGTATCTCTTTTGAAGAAGTGTTTGAGTGATCCAGCCTTAGTTGTCCTGGTGGACAGTGTTGGTGAGAGAGACAGCCTTAGCTATGAAGACATTTTCTGTGGAAATATTGGATCGTCAGGTTCGAAGGCTAAGGAACCAGGAAGTAGCTTCAATTAAAGTGTTATGGAGGAATCAACATGTTGAAGGAGCTACGTGGGAAGCCGAAGCGGATATGATGGCTAGCTACCCACATTTATTCTCTACCAGCTAAGTTTCAACTTGAGGTATCACTTTTGCACTCAGATTTTATTTAGTTTCATGTTTAGTTCATGTGCGCAAGTTTCTAGTATATATATATCTGTGCATGATTTACAAAATCAATTCAGTTATGTGATTCGAATCGGAGGTTGTCATTCCGTTAGTTTTCGGTTTAAATGATCAGTATTTGAATATGATGATTGCATTTTCTCTGCTTTTTTGTGTGTTTCCTAACATTCGAGGATGAATGTTCCCAAGGGGAAGATATTTTTATAACCTAGAAACCCAAAGATCAGACCTGGGAGTTGAAATAGAGAAAAAGTGAAAATTCTGTAGCAGACATGGGACGAGTTGTGATGAGACCCGTTAGATCCACCCAAGAGTAATGATGTGACTTCTGGGGAAATCCAGGGGATTGAATTTAAGGTTTGAGAAGAGGAGACCCCACGGGCATGACCACGACTCATGGCCAGGCCCCACGAGTCGTTGGGTCAGTTGTGGGGAGGGAGATTAAGAAAAGGAAAAGAAAGAGGCAGTGGACATCACGGAAGGACCCCATGAGTCATGGTAAGTCACCATGATTCATAGGGTGAGTCATGGACCAAGCAGGGAAAGTTTTAGTTGAGGCTCAGGCAGTGTACCTCACGACTGACTCCACGTGTCGTGACCTGTGACCACGAGACGTGAGGTGCCTCGCTGGGACCCCCCTAATAGTTAATTTCTGTGAATTTAGTAAGGGATTTTCCGTAATTATTAAGTTCCTAAGGCCTAAATTACGATGTTTTGAGTTATTAATAGT
Source organism: Datura stramonium (assembly GCA_018107945.1). NCBI lineage: Eukaryota > Viridiplantae > Streptophyta > Magnoliopsida > Solanales > Solanaceae > Datura > Datura stramonium. The sequence goes on along the minus strand of JACEIK010003062.1, from coordinate 52,839 downwards.
AATTTCTAAAGGGGTTAAGTTCATTTTAGGCCTCATTCATTCATGCATGCAAGGTAGAAGACTTGAGAGGGTGATCAAGAATAGCATTCATAAATTTCTTATCAATTTCCTTTTGGGCATATAAAGAAGTGTTAGAATCAGCTACCAACAGGTATGTAAGGTTATGAATGAGTGATTTCTTTCACACCCATGCCCAATCCCTCTCCAAAGTATGAAATTCTATGTCTAATCTGTGGGGTTTTAACCCATATGCATGAATCTTCTATTTATTTACATGGGTATGATTTTATTATAATTCTATGATTGAATTATGAAATAGGGCAAATTTTATAATGTTTTCAAATTAAAATCATGATTGTAGCTTTATGAATGAAAAGCCCATGGATGAGATGCTTATGAAAGATAAGATTTGTGATGAATATGTGATGATGATGAGATATTATGATGAAAAGCATGATTTGAACCTACCCATGTTTACAATTATGATTTTGACGAGAATTGAGTATTTCTATGTATGATAAAGCTTTGGGAAATGCTCAAAAGTTAAATTAAGCTTACCACGTTGTTTTGGAGCAATGACTCCTAATTGTATTTTCAGCTTGTGGTATATTTTGAGTTAAAATTTTCCTATGTATAACTTATCACATGGTTTTGGAGCGAAGGCTCCCAACTATGTTCAATTTGTGGTATGACTTGAGCTAAAGCTTCTCATATGCGTTATTTCATATTTGAGATGTATTTGATCATTGAGCTTCGTCAATAGAAGATGTTGAGCATTGTTATAAATGATGTAGAGCATATGCATGTTTTGGGAGTAATTTCTAGCACCGAGTAGGCTAAGGGTCGATCACCCTGTGCCTCATAACTACGCACCAACATAGGTTTATACATTATGACTTTTGGACCTCCCTTGTGAGCTTCCCCTGCCCGGATGTATCGATATCATGGTATCATCCCTAGACCTGGCAAGGCTTTGGACGGCTCTACCCACTTGAGTGTCATAGTTTGGACCATGTAAGCTCTATCCTGGTATGTCAGTTAAAAGATGACTCTCCCATTGTTCCTCATGATTTCAGATATGCATATTTCATTACTCACAATATTTATGTAAATGCATGTTCTAAAGTAGGTTTGACTCATTGTTCAACTTTACTTATAAATGTCAGAATTCATCTTTGAGTCAATCGATTCAGTTATGATATTACGAAGTTATGTCATGTTATATTATGAAGAGATCATGATTGCAGAAAAAATTCATGCAAGCCCTACTCTCGGATTCTTATGTTTACGTTTACATGATGCATTGTCTTTAAATGATTTTATTTGCTTTTGCGGTTTTACTTACCTTGCATACTCGGTACATTCCATGTACTGACCGCATACTCTATGCTGTATCATTTTATGATACAGGACCCAGCTCTCAGATTTAGCCATGCTAGTAGTCAGCTTATCAGAGTTAGCACTCTTATTGTGGGTGAGTCCTTATTTCCTGAGGACTTGACTATAAAGCTTTTCCTTTATGTATTTCAGTTTCAGTTTTGTTGAGTTAGTTGGTGTCTTTTCCCATCAACTCGTCATGTTTAGAGGATTTTCAGACATATGTATGTATTCAACTTCGGATTTTATATTCTGACATTATATTTAAGTTAAACTTTCGTTATGAGTATTTTATCGATTATTCAGTTTCTTGAATGAGATTAGATGTACACTTATGCCATGGGTCAACTTGGGATCTCTAGGGGCTCCTTGTCCTGTATTACGATTAGGGCCTCTCTTCGGGTTGTGACAAGAAAGTACAGCTCATCCGAGAAAGATTGAAAACAGCTTAGAGCCGTCCGAAATCTTATGCGGATGTGAGGAGAATAGAATTGGAGTTTGCAGTAGATGACTGGGTTTATCTGAAAATTTCATCCATGAAAAGGGTGATGAGATTTGCAAAGAAAGGAAAGCTCAGTCCGAGATATGTGGGACCCTATAAAATTTTGAAGCAAATTGGCAAGGTAGCCTATGAGATGGAATTACCTTCAGAGTTAGCATCTATTCCCAGTATTCCATGTGCCGCTATTGAAGAAGTGTATCGGTGATCCAACTTCAGTTGTGCCATTCTATAGTGCAGGAGTGAAAGATAGTCTCTCCTACGAAAAGGTCCTAGTTCAAATCCTTGACCGTTAGGTTCATAAGCTGAGGAACAAGGAAGTTGCTTCAGTCAAAGTCTTATGGAAAAATAAACATGTCGAAAGAGCTATGTGGGAAGCCAAAGCAAATATAATGGCTAGATACCCACACTTATTCCCTTCTAGTTTAGTTCCAGCATCAGGAACTAAATCCCTCCTCAATACTCTGTTCAGTTTTGTACTCATCAGCTTTATTTAGATTTTCTATGTGCATTCTAGTTGCATCAGCTCTATTAGTACGGTAAAGTCAGTTCGAAGTTAGTTACTCCTTCAGAACCAGCTCATAGTCTCAGTATAGAAGTCTCAGCTCTTTTCCTAGTTTTCCAGCAGTTTTAGTCTTCATTCGAGGATGCATGATCCCAAGAGGGAGATATTGTAACACACCAAAACTTTCCTAGACCAGACTCAGACATTTCCACAAAATTCAGAAGAAAAACTAGAAAAAAAAAGTCTCAGAACGACTGAGACTACAAGTTGTGGTCAGCTCCAAAGACTCATTGTATCAGTCATGGTGAGCAGGTCTTGGTCTCTCAGGAACCCATGAGAAAAGGAACGAACCATTGTGAGAAACAATGAGTCATCCTATCAGTCGTGGTTTACTTGAGGTGGTGAGGCTCCAGTGTGACAATCTGGCCCCTTATTTTGATGGTGTGACTTCTGAGCGTCGGGTTCCAGTTGGCATAGAATTCCCGGATTAAGT